>OU896712.1:34531157-34748657 GCA_918026855.4 Phaedon cochleariae | reverse complement strand
TGTTTCCATCCTTCGTCTTCTCTAGGACCACTGGTGAAGCTCAAAGACTATTGGATGACTCGATTACCCCGTCCTGATCTTCTCTGCAATGTTACTCTTGGCCTGTGGTAAACTTCGGCCTGGGTGACGAATCGGTCTGGTATCCCCCGTATCGATTTTGTGACTCACGATGTTGGTTCTACCTGTATTTCCATTGGCAGGTATGAAAATGGTTCTATACTTCCGCAGTAACTCGGTTGACTTCTTCTTCTGTCGGTTGTTGAGTGAGTGAAAATTGAAATAGTAGTTTGAAATACTAATGAAACAAGTTTTTATAGATAGCCGAACTAAAGAGAAGTGAGTAGAAAATGAACAGTAGTGGCAAACTAAAAAGAAGTGGCAAATAAATGGAATAGTTTTGAATAATTAAAGAATCCCGCTTTTATGGATAGCCAAACTGAAAAATAGTAGAAATAAAATAATAAAAGGCTTTTGATAAATATTTATCTCGAAAAATGTTTTCTAGAAATGATGTTTATGACAAAACAACGTTTGCCGGATCAGCTAGTAAAATGTAAAATAGAGAAGTAACGGGAGGGGAACGGACTTTTGGTGTTCACTGTACAAGATAATTCCAAAATAGCTATCATGATACTTCCACGGGAAATGTTCTTCGGAAATCTCTGCTATCATCCCTTCCCTAGCAATACCAATCAGACGAACTAGACAAGCCCAGTCAGCACATCCTTTCGTTGTCAACCTCGAAAGATGTCGAACAGCACTTTATCAAGACTCCTTCATCCATAGAACGGCTAGGCTCTGGAATTCATTGCCTGTGGAAGTATTCCCAACAACATATAATCTCCAAAAGTTCAAAAAAAATCCAATACCTAACTCCTGTCCCTATCCTCCCTAGGAACGCACGATGTTCTTTGAACATTATAGGGATTCCCTTTCGTGCGCTCCAAGCGATAAAAAAAATACTGTTGTTTTGATTTAACGGTATTCAGATGGAAAGTTAATGTTAACAGCCTCCGTCCGTTAAGATTGTTTAACGGCCGGCGGCCATTAACTGTTCCATAATAACAGGATGTTGAGATTTTTCTGTAGAATTACGAGATTCGTGGTTTGTTCTTTCGTCGGAATCAAAATGTATCTAATCTTTCAGCGGGATTAAGAAAATTCTTGAAAGACACACGGCTGATACGCAAATAACGGATTTGGTTATTATACAATATTAAACATCATCCGTTATTTGCTATATGTTGGCCTTGTAACGTTAATGACTATATTACGAATACTAATGAATGGTACCACACGGTACCAATATGGTTTCCAAAGAGAATAGTATATTATTTAACGAGCAGGGAATGATAGTGATTCCCCAGGAGAGTGAAATTTGCGAATGCTGCAATCATTCGATAGAAAAGTTAGCGTTCCGTAAGAGTTATACAGTGCCATTTTTCTACGGCTGTAACAGATAACTGCAGCATTTATTTCTTCGTCTTGTGGTCATCTGATTTCTTCTCGAGTAATGCTCATCTATTAGATAGAGCTGTCATTGCTTGAAATTTGACATTGCATGAGCGATGGGATCTATTTGAATTCATAAGACAATGTGATATCAGATACGGAAATAAAATTGATGAAATACAAAGTACCTCATTGATGTTTGGAACACAGTAAAACAAGAGCAATTTTGTGTTATACCGTAAAAAATGACTGTGTTATGCCTTTGAAACCATTTTGATGAAATTAATGACACAGGGTGTTCCATCCGGGATCCGAAGTGAAAAATAATATTTTGTCAAAACGTGGTGTTCATCAGGTTGACAGGTACTTCCATATTTAATAACTTATCTCTAAAACTAAAGGAAAAAAGGAGGTGTACCATGATCCTCTTACACACTGTTAAGGATCCTTAGGAAAACCATTAAATTTCTCCCTTATTTAAATAGTCTGGCACTGCATATCCACGTCCCGATTTTACTAATTTCATCTTCAGAAATAAAACCACATGATCCGACGTCACCTGACAGCAGTCTTTCAGTAGATCGGCGTAGACCGACCACGCCAAGATAGTTGCAGAGCTGAATAATGGATGAGCCGTGCTTGAGCCATCTGCGTGAAGTTCAGTTAATTATTTTGACCTCTCGGAGCATGATCCTTTTGTTTCAGTATCGGTGCAGCTTACCAACAAAAGCTTCATGCTTGATGTTCAGAAGTTCAGCGTCAAACGACGAGGAAGTTTTCAATGGAGCCTCTATACCAACAGACAGTTTGTAGAAGAGATTACACTTTGACGTTTCTCGGTGGTATACCAGAATACCACCCGTGGTAACATCCAAGGTATTTAACCTTCACAAACGCATACTCACACAGTGGTAATATCCAAGGTATTCAACCTTTGCAAACGCATATTCATACCGTGTTAATATCCATGGTAATTAATCTTTGCAAACTCCTACTCACACTGTTTGCGGTTAGCGCAAAGTCTGAATTGTTCAAGTCTATTGGACAGGAAATTAGTCTTCTTCAAACGTACTCGAAAAAATCATCAAATCGTCTAAACAACTTGAAATAACAACACTGCAAGTCCACGTCGAAACTGCTCTATAAGATGCTGAAAGGTTCCGGGGACCCCTCATCATCCAAACTGCAAAAAATTATTGCACCACCAAAAAGAATTCAAAAGTTTGAATTTATATCAGATCTACTTGCCCGATTCGGACGTTTTTTTTCTGATGACGTTATCTCCAGAGACAAATTCAAATTTGGGGAGACCTGGACCAAAATGACACATAAGGTCTCTTATTTAAGTATGGGCCAAGAAGTTATTCGTACCTGAGGCGAAAATACTCGCTACTGACACCTTCGCTCAACTTGTTTCTTCGCATTCTGTTTCATTTTTTGTTTTTGTTTTTTTGTTAAATTCGGATATTAATTTTCCATAAAATCATGTTACGCTATGAAATGGTGTTTCTCAAGTGATAGGAAAGATAATGGAGTAAATCAAAATAAGAAATGTTGAAAGAAGATAAGGTTAAAGTGTAATGGCAATTTTAACTTGATAGTGTAACTGTTACACTCTACAGGGTGAGAAGGAACCAACTAATTATTCACGTTCTACATACTCTCTCCTCCCTCAACAACGCCACTGGGGACATTCCATTCCGACCATCTGAATATGAAAGATTACCTGTGTTTTTCCTTTCCTGTATAAAAGGCATGCTGCCATACCTTGATGCTGTATTGCTGGTTGCTTGCAGCTCACTCTCTTTGCCAATAGTGGTTTTCGCGTTAATCTGTTTTTGAACTGTAGGGTTTATATCAAAAGTTTTTCTCGATAATTATTTCTCGTGATTTTCAATCGAAGCCACTTTGAGGTGAGGTGTACACGACGTGTCATTTGACACAATAAAGTTGTCAGGAATTTCGGAAATACTGAAAACGTGGTAACATGAGCGATAAGATTTTCGAATCCGCCATCTTTTGAAATCACCATATGTACAAAATATTCGAAAAAATTCAACTAACGGTTACCGAGATATTCACTTAGCTCCTCCCTTTTGCCCAACATTTTTTTAGAACAAGGGACGATAATTTGAAGATCTTGCGTTACAAAAGTGTTGTCATGATCGATCAGCACGAATAAGTAGATTTTTCCGTGCCTACAGTTTACGTATTTGCTAGTCTTCGGCCTACTTTCTCATGCGATAGTTTTTAGACATTTTATTAGATGGGATAGTCGTAATAAAAACACTTACCTTAACAGATAAAAATGCTACCACTAATGCTGCTACATCACTCAACATGTGAAAACTGTCAGCAACGAGTGCCATAGAATTTGTTATATATCCTACGACTATTTCTACAAAAAAGAAAAAGGTCGTCAGCCATAACATTGACAACAAACGACATTTTTTGCCTGTGAATTTTCCCATTTCAACCTGAAAGAAAAACAAGGATTAGCATAATTCATAATGCAAGTATTTGACTGGTGAAAAAATACAAGGTAAACATGAAGCAAATGTCATCTTATGTGTGACTCATTTTCAAAACAGCTGAATGAATGAATGAAATACTTTTCTTCCTCTAAGTCTGGCTTAAAACGGAATATACGGTAAGTCGACGGTAAACATCAAGGCATCAACATTTGAAAGTAAACATATGATTTTTCGTGTAAAGAATACTGAACAATTTTTTATCGAAATAGAGAATAGCCTATTCGATTCAGGAGTAGCTGAAATACCCCTATACGGAATTTGAACGCAAAATTTTGATATTTTTGATTTTTCGATTCACCCTGTATCAAAATCTAAGGAGTTGATATAACCAGTGAAATAGTTATTCAATAGAGGAACACATCGAATACATAGGTACGAAGTGTCATCGCTGTAACTTCTACAGGAAGATCTCTCTGGGTCAACCAATAATTAATGAAATCGAAATCTTTTTTATTATGATCCATAACTTTTTTCTAGTAAATATAGATAATGGTGACTAATCCGGGAAAATATTCTCTATACATGAAAATTCTCATTGTCATCTCAAAGGACCCCGCACCGCAACAGGGGAGAAATTGGCTTTCCGTGAATTTTCTCGAATTTTGGATATATCGTAGAACTCGTGATGCTGATCGGATGTCCCAATTATCAACGTTCTAAATTCAACAGTTTGGATTATACAAGTTGACTTTTTCAAAATTTCGAAATGCCATTGTGAAGTTTCCCTTTTGAGTACCAAATACCACCCTGTATAATTCAGGCATTTGCATGAAATGTTGTCATCACGAATTATCAACTTCCTCACCAAGTTTTACGGCATTCCAATCATTCGGATAAGCATATATCATCAGGACAGGTGCGGTTTCATGGAAACTTGAACATCTTGTGTATTATATGTAGTCTCGATTCAAGAAATGCAATTATCATGAATCGATGTTGATATTAGTACACTACAAAATGTCCAAAAATGAATTGATTTCAACCGCTCACTTTTTCGGAAATAACTGGATCATTCGCTATTTTGGGACCAACTCTGTATATCGTGAGTACGTGCAGATATCATTGAACTCTATAGTGGATTTTCACCGGCCACATGGACAAACAAAACGAAGTCGATATGATTTTGGTATTCATAAAGGAAACTTCACAATGGCCATTCGAAATTTTGAAAAAGTCAACTTCAGCGCCCTGTATAATCCAAACTATTGAATTTAGAGCGTTGATAATTGGGACATCTGATCAGCATCACGAGTTCTACGATATATCCAAAATTCGAGAAAATTCACCGAAAGCCAATTTTCCCCCTATTGCGGTGCGGGGTCCTTTCCATTCCATTTCGCCAAAATCGGTATATTATTATGATTACATCAAACATCAGTATATCTCCTAACAGTCTTTAGAGAGTATTTGTCTGTCATTCTATTTGTGTTATATTCGACAGCTCTTTATAAAACAAGACGATTATCAGAGTGATTGTATGGTGCACTGTGTGAAATACGGTTTACTTGAGTTTTCAGAATAGTGATCTCAACTTCAGCTTTATTGATTTTTGGTTGATCAAGAGAGATCTTCCTGTAGAAGTAACAGTGATGAAACTTCGTATCTATGTATTCGATGTGTTCCTCTATTGAATAACTACTTCACCGGTTATACCAACTCCTCTGAACAGTTCTGATGGGAGTTTTGAATAGTGCTCGACGAGGTCTTCAAAATATTCTTGTGTTTCAGTAACAAATCGATACTTTTTCATTCATCAGAAGGTGCCGAGGGGCATTTCGCTGAGCAGAATTTTGTACACTAATTCCTCAATGCCAAAATAATGCCTGGTAATTCACTGTATTGACTAGTAATATCTCGTACCTGAAACAGGGTAGGTATATTTTCTCTGTTCGTTTTGATAATATTGTGAGAAAGAAATTTTCAGAAACGATTATTTCATATAATTTTACGTAATTTTCATCTATTTGGGGGTGATTTTCAGGGTGTTTCGAGATACAAATTCTGAAACAGGGTAGGTATGTTTTTTCTGTTCGTTCTGATGATATTGTGAGAAAGAAATTCTCAGAAACGATTATTTCACATAATTTTACTTAATTTTCATCTATTCGGGGGTGGTTTCCAAGGTGAGTTTTGAGATACAAATTCTGAAACAGGGTAGGTATGTTTTTTTTGTTCGTTCTGAGGATATTGTGAGAAAGAAATTTTCAGAAACGATTATTTCACATGATTTTACGTAATTTTCATCTATTCGGGGGTGGTTTCCAGGGTGAGTTTTGAGATACAAATTCTGAAACAGGGTAGGCATTTTTCTCTCATTCATTTTGAATATCCTGTTGAATATAAATTTCCAAAAACGATAAGTTAATTTGGTTGTTATTAGTTCTGAAGATATTCATCTATATATAGGGGTAGTAGCACCCTATTAGTGTGTATACCCCAATTCATCAGTATAATCATCATATCGACGCAAAACATTTGGATCGCAATGGTTTCAGTCGAAATCTGAATGTTAAAACGGAAGAATCGATGTGATAACATTTTACACCTGTGCGCATATACTATCATTTCGTTTCTATTTTCACACCGGTTCACAATACCACACAATTCCTTACAATTCCTCATAATACCTCGCAATTCCTAGTAATTCCTCTAAATTCCTAGACAATTCCTCGGTAATTCCTCGGAAATTCCTCGCAATACCTCATAATTCCATATATATTTTTCGTGATAAATGCTGGTATTTATGCAATAGGAATATTATGTTTTATGCATGACAATAAAATGGATGATGTCCATATCCAATACATTACAATACGGCGTATGAAAATATTCTTCCATATATTCTTCAGATATAAGAACACACTGATATTGGAATATAGGATATAAGGAGTTCGGAGTTCTATGAAAAATATACATGTTTAGACCAGCATTCAGTATACAGGGTGAGTCATGAGATACTGTACATACTCCTACCACGAATAGAGGCCCTTGAGGGTATTCCCCTATAAGGACCATCAGAAAGTGTCTTCTTCTCTTCTTTACCAATATATTGGGTGAATTATGAGAACATCTTTTGGTCATAACTTTGCAACAGCTCCTTTTTTTCTCTACTAAACCCGAGACTAAACCCTAATCGACTGACCTATTCAGAATCGGGAAAATCCAGGACCGTTTTGCAAAAATTTCGATAGTTTAGTTTTGATCAAAAAGTTCATCCTGTATATGGTTTTTGTATTCTGTGACAGGGAATTTTCAAAGCACACAAACAAGCATTGAGAATAAAATCGAAATAAAATATTCAAAACTCTCCTCACACTTTCACAGAATTTTTCAAGAAATCATAAATTATAAGCAAAAACGAAAATACTTACTTAACAATGCAATAAATTCCACAAATAAAAGTGAGACTCACATTTTCAAATCAAATCAAAATGTTCTTTCATTTCCTGGCCTGGATTTTGTCATTACATTTTTTGTGGAGGGTATGAATCAACCTGTAGATATGTTTCAAATCAGTGGATGGGGTATCTGTTTAGACGTTAATGGTCATTGATTCAAATAATTGAAGATAGTAGAACAGAAAATAAATAATTACTTACAATTATTTTCATCAACATCAACATTTTCACATATACCTCATCCACTGATTCGAAAAATATCTACAGGGGGATTATTATCCTCCACAAGTTTACTGAAGATTCGTTGCTATCCTCGCTGCTAACATAACAGGAACATGCGAGCAGTGACGTAATCGAGGTCTTCGCGCATGCGCTATTCGTACTGTAACGCCAAAAATTCCTCGCAATGCCACACAATACCTCACAATTCCTTGTAATTCCTCACAGTTCCTCGTAATACCTCACAATGCCTTATAATACCTCGCAATGCCTCGCGATTCCTATCAATTCCTGGTAATTCCACATGAGTGTACAGGGTGCGCCTCTTAAAATGGAACTCCCCCTCAACTTTTTTGTTTTCGGAGGTATGAAAAAATGTTGAATAAAAAAGTTGTTTGAAACGGCCCAAACTTTCATTTCGTCAAGTTGTTTCATATACAGGGTCAATCGTTTTTCCAGAAAGGACATCAACTTTGATTTTTTCAATGGAACACCCTATATATTTTCCAATATGTCGATAGAGCTTTTTCTTCTGATTCCAAAAATATATATGAGTTGCATATTCGGATTGAAAATAATTGAGTTATTGATGATCAAAGTTGACCAAAATACCGCTTTATGAACCTTCACTTCATAGGTAATATCATCTAATGTAAGTTGAACATAGTGGGCTTTGAAATAATGTTTATAAATTGTTTGAGCTCCATGTTTATTATGAAATTGAAAACGTTCGATTTCTATAGAAAAAAAGGGTGACAGTTGAATGATAGATCGGTTTGGTGATCGTCCGCTTCCATCTTTGAATACCTTCAAGAGGATCTTCGAGAAGTTCAGACGAGATAGTGGTGATTTGGGTGATATTAAGAGGAATCGGCAAAAAAAGGTACTCATAGAAGGGACAGAGGAAACTATATTACTTTATTTCATTGAAGACCCGAGTCGTTCGACAAAAATGGCTGCAAATTACCTCAATATATCCACGACAAGTGTGAGACAAGTTTTGAAGAAGCATCGTATGAAGCCATACAAAGATCATCCAAATCGTTTACGATTTTGTCATGAAATAATTGAAAGACATAATCGCTATGAAAATTTTACTAAGAATATTTTATTCACGGATGAGTGTTCATTTTCAACTTCAAGAATGTTTAAAAGGAAAAATGAGCATAGCTGGGCTACGGTTAATCTGAGAGTAATGAAAAAGATTAAAAAACAAGGCCGGAGAAGTGTAAATGCCTGGTGCAGTGTTTATAACACTAAAGTAATTGGTCCCATCTTCATTGATGGCAGTCTTACGGGGCAAAAGTATTTGGATATGTTGCAAGGTGATATTCAAAACTTCCCTTGGAATAGACGAAACCAATTGGTATGACAGCAGGATGATGCACCTCTCACAATGGAATTGAAGTCACGAACTACCTCAATGAGAGTTATGACACTTGGATTGGAATGCGAGAACCAATATTTTACCCGCCCCGTAGCCCGGACCTGACGTCTTGTGATTTTTTCCTGTGGGGAGCGCTGCAAGACAAGATCTATAAACATGATATTCCGGATACTGAATTCTTGAAAAATAAAATAACAAAAGAAAACATTTTTGAGAATTTGTTATAGATAGCTCTAATGTTTATTCACAATCTCATATAGTTCATTCAATAAATATTGTTTATAAAGATTCATTCAAGTTTTGTTGTCAAGAACTCTTGATGATATTTCGACATCTACGCATGTTATAGTGTGATATCAAATCGATCCACATAATGATTTGTAGTTTATTGACTTTTCTATGGAATATTTTTTCAAAGCCCACTTCAACTATGATATAAAGTGAGAATTCATGAAGCGATATTTTGGTCAACTTTGATCATCAATAACTCAATTATTCTTCATCCGAATATGCAACTCATATACATCTTTGGAATCAGAAAAAAAAGCTCTACCGACATGTCGGAAAATATATAGGGTGTTCTATTGAAAAAATCAAAGTTGATGTTCTTTCTGGAAAAACGAATGACCCTGTATATGAAACAACTCCAGGAAATGAAAGTTTTGGTCGTTTCAAACAACTTTTTTATTTAACATGTTTTCATATCTCCGAAAACAAAAGAGTTATGGGGGGGGGGTTCCATTTTAAGAGGCGCACCCTGTACACCAAAATTCCTCAGCAAAATGCCCCTCGGAAGGTGCTGACCTCAAAAAACTAATATTTCCATAAGGTGCCCAGTAATGTGCGGACCTAAAAAAACTACCAATCTGGATGAAAAATTAATTCCAAAGAACTGGACAGTTCTGATCAGAGTTCTGAATAGCGCTCGATGAGTTCTTCAAAATAGTCCCATTGTGTTTTAGTGACAAATCGATACTTTTTCAATTATCAGCCGTCATAAGGTGCTGCCCTCAAAAAGTTAATATTTTTGATACAAACTTAATTCCAAAGAACTAAACAGTTCTGATGGCAGTTTAGAATAGTGCTCGACGAGGTCTTCAAAATATTCTTGTGTTTCAGTAACAAATCGATACTTTTTCATTCATCAGCTGTCAAAAGGTGCTGACCTCAAAAAAAATAACATTTTCGATAAAAACTTAATTTCAAAGAACTGATCAGTTCTGATATGAGTTCTGAGTAGCGCTTGACGAGTTCTTCAAAATAGTCTCATTCTGTTTCAGTGTCAAATCAATACTTTTTCATTCACCAGATGTCATAATAAGCTGACCTCAGAAAACTGACATTTTCAATAAAAAATTGATTTCAAAGAACAGAACAGCTCTGATGGGAGTTCTGAGTAGCGCTGTATACTTGTTTCAGAGATAAATTGATACATTTTCATTCATCAGCTGTCATAAGGTGCTGGGCTTGTCAAGTGAATCATCATTCTTATAGGAAACAACTATAATATATATCACAATTTACTCCAATGACAAATTTTTTCATAAATAAAAGTCAACTAGAGATATGATTTTCTTGTGATTTATCAATATGTAGTGCAAAGAAGAATATCATTTCAAATAGTGGTGTGTTGGAGTCACTGGATGGTATTAGTTAGATAAAGAGTTCTGACATAGTAGTGACAACTGTTCCTCTTTTTGAGAGTTTAGATTTATCTAGTTACACACCTTGCATTGTGACATAGTCATCTGGTGCTTTCTCATTACAAATTGTCTGAATTTGACAATACATTTCATGAATGTCAGGATTGAAATATAATTTCATGAACTATTGAGAAGAGAGCATGAATGAAAATGTCTAGCTGTGTAACAAATTGTGGGAATTCTGATGAGAATGGATTTCATTTATTATACACTCACCGGCAATATCCTATTCAACGACGAGTCAAGGTTTTGTCTCAGATCACCGGATGGACGTGAAAGAATTTACAGAAGAGCTGGAGAACGTTTTTTCCAAAACCACTTTTCCACTTTTCGCCAAGAGTGAGTTACGGAGGCGGTTCGATAATGGTGTGGGGTGGCGTGAATTTTGAAGCTAAGTCATAGTGGAAAGGGGATCCATGACAGCTGATAGGTATATAAGAGAAGTTTTGGAACCACATGTTGTACTGAGTTCATAAGCATTTTTCAAATGATTTTCAGGTTTCATTCGTTACGTCTGTTATGTTCATCATTGCTCAATTTGAAATGTTTATTATCACCAAAATGTGAAAATGTAACGTTTTTTTGAAATTCTTGTAACTTCCACAAAAATGCAGTTATCCTAACAAATATAAGAAGAAAATGTTCATAATAAACGTAGCTCGATGATTGACTGAAAAATTACAGGATGTACCAGCTCAACCACTCCAGAGATTGTTTTAAAATTGAAGTAAAAATGCACTTTTTTTGTCACTCTGTATAATTTGAAGATATGCCTCATTTCTCAAAATATCAACATTGTGTGTGATTCTTTATGAATTTACCTACGGAATAAAAAAAAATTAAACGAATCAGACATGAATTAAGGAAGTTAGCGTTGATCAAGTTTCATCTATATTTTGAGTGGATCGATTATTTTGCCGGTGAGTGTATATACAATATCCGTTTATTTAGTCATAAAATCATTTAATTTTCCAAAGGAAATATCAATCTTTCTCATATGGAAGGAAAGTATGAAACGGCCTGGATGGGAAATTCATTTGAAGACAAGCAGAATTTGTGAGGTACAAACATTGAAATTCACTTCTTATAACAGCATATTAGAATGAAACTATATTTTAGGCTCATTTCTGAAAAGATGAAGTTGAAAATTCGAGAATGAAACTGGGGAAATCAAATACAGTGCAATGTGATATACACTGTGTCCATGATAAGGATGTCTAACATGGGAATTGTTCTTATTTTTTTTGATGTTAATTAAAGAGATATAGGAAAACAGAAGACACTTTCTCATACCCATTTTTGAACTTCTACAAAATAGCATTGAGCCATTTTCCACATGATGTTTCATTTTGGAGAAACCTTCATCAACTATACCCCATGACCCATGATAGACATGCTCACCTTGAACTCACTGTACATCATTGAATGGCGTTTTCAATACAGACAGAACTAGCTAGTCATCTGGTATGATTGATTATGACTAAATATGAAAAACTGGCCATAAAACCCATATTTTATGTTGAATTTTCTATTTGAAAATGTGTTATTTAAATACATCATAAGTATATAAAGTGTCCAATGACAAAATAAGAAGAACAAGTAGCTGTAAATGCAACCAAAACAAGTGCAAAAATTCGAACTTTTTTTTGAAATATCTGAATAGTTGTTTTTCCCATTTTCACTATTGAATTTGTGTTATTCTGACAAAAATACTTAGGTAGGTAGCAAACATGTTTTTCAAAAAAAAAAACATCACATGAGAAGTGCAAGATCATCCTAAGATAACTTGGACAGAATCAATTCAAGGAGAAAAATGATTATAGGAACTTTTGATGAGAGACTAGATTCTGAGACATGTCATTTCTAATTTTTGGAGGGACATTTTCACCTTGTGAATGCAGAACCATCCAAGATTGTTAGTACCTACCCATGTATAGTGATATTCTGCCAATCTTGTGAATGATTGGAAAATACTAGAAATAAATGTATCTATCCATAAATCTTCAACAGTCTGTTATTAGATAAGCAGTACCAACCTAACCTAATTAGGTACTTGAACATATAACTCACCCCAATAATATTATAACAAGTTCACTTCCCTTTCATGTGGACATGAAATCTCGCTATAGGTCTTAACAACCTTGATCCAAACTGCCGAAGTTACACAAAAAATTTCAGACAATAGTTTATGCTTGTTGGAGAAACACAAGTGGGTAGGTATGATCTTGAAGCACTTTCCCGAGTATTTTCAATTAATCACGGTCAGATCAGGAGAATCAAAAAAGTATCTTGTGGAAACCAGTAAAAATAAGTACTTCCTATCTCAAGAAAAATCTCGAATATATGTTAGTAAAGAATTTACAAAACCAACCAAAATATAGATTTATTATATGTGATTATATACATCAAAGTGATCAAACTTCAAAGTGGTTCTTGTTCTTGTTGATACTGTCACCTGTCACTGTCTCTCAGTCCGTCACTGCACTGTCATTGCAACAATTTGCAAGCACGTATTCAAAACGCCCCGATAACAGGCATAGCCAAGCTTTTAGGCCAATCACAACGTTGAATTTCACGCGTGCGTGTTTCGGCTCAAGTATGGTTTGAATTTTGGATTATTCTGGACATTGGAGTCATCATGAACTACTTTTGAAGTTGTGGACCACAAGTGATGGCAGATTTTCATTATGATAAGAGTATTAATTGATTTCGATCAACTCATTGTCAATAAATCGGAAATAGAGGTAAAATACGCACGCACTTCACCCAATATTGCCCAATATACAATCACAATAATGATATCTGTGATAATATATGTTATATGAAGACTCCACAGGACCCCATTGTTCTCCAGAGGTCACCTCTATCCAGTGTTTACCACGCACCACAAAGATCTCCTTGTGGCGCACAAGACGAGGCCTTCAATTCAGCAGCTTCTAGAACTTCGCCACACTATTTCATTGTTTTTGCTCAAGTATAAAAGCTAGAATTGTAAACAAGCTAGTTAGTGCAGTGCAGAGCAAAGTCAGTCGTAGTGTAGTCATAGTCGTAACACTCACTCAATATCTTTTATTTTTGGTGATGAAATCACCCTGTATAATAAAGTGTTTTTTTAAAAAGTCTATTTTGGAAGAAGTGATATTTGGTGATATAACAAATTGGCGCAGTCGGACGGATTCCTACAACACGAAAACGTTGGTGGTTTCCAAGCCTTCAAAGAAGAAAGAACCAAGAAGAAACCCACGGGAGGACGGTCTCTTATTCGGCAGCATTGGAGGATTATTGTAGCAACGCTCACGAAGTATAAAGGATTTCATCTGAGGACGGTCTCTTCGGCAGTAGTTCAACCCGATCCTGTAGCAACGCTCACGAAGACTAAAGGATTTCATCCCCCGAAGCAAAGCAACGACAAATGAAGAAACAAATATTGTAAGTAATTTCGGTAATTTTGCACTTATCATGCGATGGTTTTTTTTTCGAAAATTTTCCTTGGTACTTACGTATTTTAATAATAATAATAATAATAATGATACGTCTTTATTATTTTCAATTAACAAAAAAAAACTACAATTTGTATCCAATGTATCCATAATGGTTTAAACAAAATAAAAGACGAAGTTCAGCTTTCATTTAGCAGAACTAAACGAAAGCTGAACTTCGCCTTTTATTTTGTTTAAACCATTATGGATACAAATTGTAGTTTTTTTTTTGTTAATTGAAAATAATAAAGATGTATTATTATTATTATCATTATTATTAAAATACGTAAATACCAAGAAAAATTTTCGAAAAAAAAACCATCGCATGA
Source organism: Phaedon cochleariae (assembly GCA_918026855.4). Lineage (NCBI taxonomy): Eukaryota > Metazoa > Arthropoda > Insecta > Coleoptera > Chrysomelidae > Phaedon > Phaedon cochleariae. Next base: position 34,734,156 of record OU896712.1, on the reverse strand, counting down.
TAAGTGCAAAATTACCGAAGTTACTTACAATATTTGTTTCTTCATTTGTCGTTGCTTTGCTTCGGGGGATGAAATCCTTTAGTCTTCGTGAGCGTTGCTACAGGATCGGGTTGAACTACTGCCGAAGAGACCGTCCTCAGATGAAATCCTTTATACTTCGTGAGCGTTGCTACAATAATCCTCCAATGCTGCCGAATAAGAGACCGTCCTCCCGTGGGTTTCTTCTTGGTTCTTTCTTCTTTGAAGGCTTGGAAACCACCAACGTTTTCGTGTTGTAGGAATCCGTCCGACTGCGCCAATTTGTTATATCACCAAATATCACTTCTTCCAAAATAGACTTTTTAAAAAAACACTTTATTATACAGGGTGATTTCATCACCAAAAATACAAGATATTGAGTGAGTGTACGACTATGACTAACACTACGACTGACTTTGCTCTGCACTGCACTAACTAGCTTGTTTACAATTCTAGCTTTTATACTTGAGCAAAAACAATGAAATAGTGTGGCGAAGTTCTAGAAGCTGCTGAATTGAAGGCCTCGTCTTGTGCGCCACAAGGAGATCTTTGTGGTGCGTGGTAAACACTGGATAGAGGTGACCTCTGGAGAACAATGGGGTCCTGTGGAGTCTTCATATAACATATATTATCACAGATATCATTATTGTGATTGTATATTGGGCAATATTGGGTGAAGTGCGTGCGTATTTTACCTCTATTTCCGATTTATTGACAATGCGTTGATCGAAATCAATTAATACTCTTATCATAATGAAAATCTGCCATCACTTGTGGTCCACAACTTCAAAAGTAGTTCATGATGACTCCAATGTCCAGAATAATCCAAAATTCAAACCATTTCAAACTGATGTTTATTCCAAATTAAAAAACTTGAGCCGAAACACGCACGCGTGAAATTCAACGTTGTGATTGGCCTAAAAGCTTGGCTATGCCTGTTATCGGGGCGTTTTGAATACGTGCTTGCAAATTGTTGCAATGACAGTGCAGTGACTGATGCTGGGTACAGATGACAGCTTTTCGCATTACAGCTTATAGCGCTTCGGATTCTGATTGGTCGCCATGACAGAAAGTTCGTTTCAAGGTCAATAAGCGAAAAAAGTTCGAACAGTTTGAACATTTTATAAAAAAGCTGATATTCGATATTTTTATTTGTTGATATGAATAGCATAATCCTTAAACTGAATATTTTTGTCTCGATTTTTTTTTGATTCTTTATTCTGGAAAGAAAATGGAAAATTTGTTTTATATTGAAGAAAAAGGGACTGCAGTGTCTTTCTCAGTATCAGAAGATTTAAATATCATTACATTTTGTCCTTATGAATTCAAACCTGATTATTATTTCTATAGATGATGAAATCCTTCTTGGATATGTTGAAAACGCTGTCAGACGAGGATATATCCCTGGTGTGGATGATAATTTCTCAGAAATTGTTGTGAAGCGACGAACTGACCTTGCTACCGAAATAGTGATGTCAAACACTCGGTCAAACACTTTAGAATCTGATAAGGGTGGCAAAAGTACGAGTTTTGAAGAACCATTGATTTCTTTGGTTTCAAATTATCCACCTTAATATGATTTCACTATTCCCCTACAAAAAAGAACTCTTAATGTCAGGAACCAAAGTATTATATATTATTTTCTAGTCCGCTCTGAATTCGTTTTTCGCATGTGAACAGTCCGCTCTGATTCGTTTTTCGCATGTGAACAGTACAAGAGTCTCGAGATCATACTCGTGTGTTCACCGAACACGCTCGATCGTTACCTAAGCGGTGGGGAGACCGAGACGTAAGCAGGCAGTCATGATACAATGAGTGGGCAGGCAGCTTCTCTCATGCTGTCTTTGGTCTTTGTTTTTGTAGTACGGGGTGGGCCACCAACAGTTTTCTTGATCACATTTCAACATTTTTTTTTTCGAATAAATAAGAAACATTTGATAGGCATCAAGTGATCTACTGCGACCTATCAGATAATGAAAGCGATGATTTGATTTGCAATAATTCGCTATGTCACGACGAGTCCTACATGTAAATAGCGAACCACTCATCGAAAATCATGAAACTATATGTACATATTATATGCTTAAGTTTTGTTGGCGAGGACGCTCGTTTTATTCAAATTATTTTCGATAATGTTCATCTGCTTCACTAGAAATTATTATTAGTAGTTATGTAGTACTTAGTAGTAGCAGCTTTGTTATTCAAAATGGAACACCTTATATTTTATTACATTTTTCGATTCTTATTCTAATTGAGCTATGATTTCGTTGATCAAGCTCAAGGTATACCTATACGTATAGAATGTGAAAAATCGAGATTTTTTTTGTATCGAAACTATACAATACCTTTATTGATTTGTCAAAATGGCTTTCATGTGTCCCTATCCTAACATTCTATTTACTATCTACTGATGCCATTTAATTGAAACAAATACAGGGTACATATAAAAGAAGTACTAGCTAGTATGCCTACTAAAAAAATATACAGGCTGATCCACGGTGGATGGCCTATTAGAAGTATCTGGAGAACGAAAAGACAGAACATTCTGGAAATTGGGATGCTTCGATATAATTGAACATTCTATATATCCGTCTAAAATATTTTCATCGATACAGAGTGTTGCCACTTCTATCAGAAACAACTAGCAACTTCGTTATTTTAAATAGAGCACCCTGTATTTTATTGAATTTTTAGATTCTCCTTGAAAAGCTGATTTCATCAATGTATCACACTTTGGGTCTAGCAGGAATGATTACAGAGATGTAGGGTGTTCAAAATCGAGATTTTTCAATTTCAGGATTTTTTTGTGTCGAAACTATTCATTATTGATCAAAACGGCTTACATGTCCCTATCTTAACTTTCGATTCACTATCTATTGACATTTAATTAGAACAGATACAGAGGGTGATCAGAATTCTGAATCTTGAAGCACCCTGTATTTTTTCCAATCAAATTCCAGTAGATAGCCAATCAAATGTTGAGATAGGGACATGTAAGCCGTTTTAATCGATAATGAATAGTTCCGACACAAAAAAATCTTAAAATTGAAAAATCTCGATTTTGAACACCCTATATCTCTGTAATCATTCTTGCTAGACTCCAAGTATGATACATCGATGAAATCAGCTTTTTAGAAAGAATCTGAAGATGCAATAAAATACAGGGTGTTCCATTTGAAATAACAAAGTTGCTAGTTGTTTCCAATAGATGTGGCAACACTGAATCGATGAAAATATTTTAGACGGATAGAGAATGTTCAATTATCGAAGAAACCCAATTTCCAGAATGTTCTGTCTATTCGTTCTCCAGATACTTCTAATAGGCCATCCACCGTGGATCACCCTGTATATATTTGAAATAAACAAAAAAGATATATCACATAAAAAACACACTCTAATATTCAACATAAAATAAAATTCAATCCCACTGGATGTATTTAAAAATATAAACAGTGTGCATGTCACTTCTATAATGGAATATCAACCCCGTATATCTATATAACGTAACTGTTCAATTTTAAGGAGCGATAGATATATATACCAACTATGACCAAAGTGAGGTAATCTTCAGTGAAAAACACTGCTCTGGTCATGGACCCACCAACATTTCCGGAATATGATATTAGGAGGCAAGTAACTTCGGTAATTATGCACTTATCATGCGATGGTTTTTTTTTCGAAAATTTTTCTTGGTACTTACGTATTTTAATAATAATAATAATAATAATAATAATAATAATAATAAAACGTCTTTATTATTTTCAATTAACAAAAAAAAAAACTACAATTTGTATCCATAATGGTTTAAACAAAATAAAAGGCGAAGTTCAGCTTTCATTTAGCAGAACTAAACGAAAGCTGTTCTTCCACTTAACCTGAAAAAATTCCCTGTGAGCGTGTCTGAAAAACACGAATTTGATAATGAAAATGTGAACAAACCAATATTTATAGAGATATTTCAAGAAAAAGTTCGAAATTTTGCCTTCTTTTCCCCCTTGCGTTGCATTTACAGGTACTTGCTCTTTTTATTTTGTCATTGGACACTTTATATACTCATAATGTACTTCATTGACACATTTTAAGATAGAAAAATCAACAGGAAATAGATGACGCCCATTTAATCCATAGGCAATCCAAATACGAGATGTCAAATGTCAATAGATTGCTTTGGAATGACATTACACACGCCATTATTTCAAATGATATTCTTCCTTCTTTTCATTAAACATGGATAAATCACAAAAAAATCATATTTCTAGTTGACTCATATAATAAAAAAAATGTGTCCAACATTGTGTGATATATATAAATTGTCTAATGATGGAAAAAGAAGGGCAGATTGTTCTAAATGCGATCCAGAAGACAGGCGGAAAAAAAGTTGAAATTTGTAACTTTATAGTGAAATATCTTAATAAATATTGGTTTGTTCACATTTTCATTATCAAATTAGTGTTTTTAAGACAAAAATACGTACGTACCAAAAAAAAATTCCGAAAAAAACCCAACGCATGATAAGTGCAAAATTACCGTAACTTTAATAAGAATCATCCCGTATTTGAGTTCTTGTCACAAACGAATTGTAACCAGAGTCCAGTTCTGTTATAATATCCCGAATACCAGCCCTAGTTTTTCAGTGTTTACTTTAAAACATTGCGTAACTAAGTCTATACCTTTTCAACTTCAATTTCGGAATCGGTGAGTTATATTTCGGAAAAAGTAATCTCGATTTCAGAATTGGTTAGTTCGATTTTGTGGCAACCTAACTAATTGATGGGACTCATGCCCGAACACCATGTATGAAAAGAAGTAAACAGATCAAGACAATGTCAATAACAATTCAATTTGTCAAGTTGTCATATTGACTGATTAAGTTTTCCATTAAAAGTTCGTTCGTTCATACGCAGTTTCTATCCATATAATCCCACAGGTTATGATGGCCCAGTGGTGAACTAGCGACTTTCAGTTGGAAATAGTTAAGTTCCGTGGTTTGTGCAGTGCCCACGCAATTTGTGTTGGTTTGGTTGGGCGGTTCCTTGTGTTCGCGTGATATATCGCACCGGTTACTATGGCCATACCGCGTTGAGCCTCTCAACAAGGAAAATTATGATACTTGGATTCAGCAGGCCCAAGCAATACTGATCAAGACAGATGCATGGAAATATGTGAGTGGTGAAGAAGCTTGTCCTAACGATAATGCTGCCAATGCCGAAGCGAGAAAGGCTTGGATAAAAATGATCTCTCAGCCAGAGCAGATATCGTTCTCATGGTTTCGTCACCTGAACTACGCCACATCAAAACTGGCTGTACCACCTCCAAAAGAGTTTGGAACAAATATAAAGAAATTTACGCCTCACAAGGTCCAGCTAAAAAGGCTTATTTGCTGAAGAAGCTCATCCTCAAAAAGATGAAAGATGGGGACAACATGGTGGATCATGTCAATGTTTTTTTTTTGTCGTCATAGACAAACTCGCTGAGATGACCATTCCCATTCATGATGACTTGCAGGCTATCATGTTACTTTATAGCCTAATCCCATCCTTTGAGAATTTTCGCGTAGCGATTGAGTCGAGGGATACCTTGCCCACTCCTAGTCAGCTAAAAATCAAGATTTTGGAGGAATACGAGGCAAGGAACAAAAATGATCCAGGTACCCTACCAAAATCAGAAGAAGCTTTTTACGTGAAAAACAAAGGAAGAAACAAGAAGTCCCGAAAGTCCAATAATGATCCCAAGTCAGATTCAAACTCGAAACTTGGATGTGAGAAATGCAACCGTTATAATCATACAACGGAGCAATGTCACGCCAAAACGAAGCTCGTAGAGTGTACTTTCATCTCTCATCAAGTATGTTTATCATCAGGACCAGACAGTCTTGTCAGCATACTCTCGTGGTGTCCCGATTGGGGAAGTACATCTCATATCTGCAAAAATGGAGAAGTTTTCAAGAGAATTTCGAAGATAGAGACCGGGAATTCACTTCAGCTTGCTTCAGACGGCCACAGAGCATCAATTTCAGGAAGAGGTCAAGTCATATCAGAAACCAGAGACACACTCTTGAATTTGCCTGATACCTTGCTTGTCCCTGATCTGACCATGAATTTATTATCAGTCAGCAAAATCACTGATAAGGGGTACACTGTGAAATTCGACAAGGACAAAGCATGCGTGTTAAATGACAAGAATGACGTTGTCCTGAAGGCCTCCAAAACGAATGGTCTTTACTGTGTGACTACCACTGAAACGTCGAAGATTGAAAACTGCCATCTAGTGACTAACACAAAAATCTATGAGTGGCACACTCGTCTTGGTCACATAAATGAAAAGGACTTGAAACTTGCTAAACAAAATGGATTAATAAAAGGACTTGATTTCAACCAAAGTGACAAATTAGGAGATTGTGAGACTTGCATCCAATCAAAAATGGCTCGCGCTCCATTTCCCGTGCGCGACACCCCGAAGAACTTGGATACGTTAGAAATTGTCCATTCCGATGTATGTGGTCCCATGAGGACAGACAGCCCAGGGGGATCTAAATATTTTGTCACATTCATGTGTGAAAAAACTCGCTACTCACGTGTTTATTTTCTGAAACACAAGAACGAGGTCCTTCATTATTTTAAGATTTACAAAAATGAAGTCGAAAATTACCAGGACAAGAGGATTGAATTTGTCCACACCGACAACGGTAAGGGGGAGTACCTCAACTGTGAATTTGACCAGTCCCTTCAAGACAATGGAATCCAACGCCGCCTGTCAGCTCCGTACACACCGCAGCAAAATGGACTCGCGGAACGGCTGAACAGATCACTTCTTGAAAAGGCAAGGTGTATGATGATAGAATCCAGTGCTCCTCAGCTCCTATGGGCAGAAGCGGTTCATACAGCAAATTACCTGCGAGGAAGGAAGATGGGAGTGTGAGTCGATTCAAAGCCAGACTATAGTAGCGAATGGCTATAGTCGAAGAGCTGGAATTGACTACGAAGAAACGTTCAGTCCTGTGGCGCGTTTTGATACAGTAAGGACTTTACTTAGTGTCGCTACATCAGAAAAGTTGAAAATGATACAGTTCGATGTAAAAACCGCTTTTCTGTATGGAAAACTTCACGAAGAAATCTACATGATGCAACCTGAAGGTTTTGACGATGGTACAGGGCGAGTATGCAAGCTAAATCGTAGTCTGTACGGGCTAAAGCAGTCTTCTCGATGCTGGAATGTACGATTCGTTGATTTTATCAACAAACAAGGGATGACAGTCAGCAGCGCTGATCCATGTTTATTCCTACGTACTAGTGATCAACAAAAACTCATAGTTGCAATCAATGTTGATGACGGACTAGTCGTAGAGGTAGTGATGAAAATAAAATTGAATTGTTCATCAGAAATTTATATGAGAACTTCAAAATTACTGTTGGTTCTTTGAATAGTTTTCTGGGTATGCAGATAAAAAGGTCAATCAATGGCGATATCTTCATCAATCAGAGTGCATATGTGCAACGTGTATTTTGGGAGGAAGTGTTGGAATCCACAAAATAACGTCTGATAACGTATAGTTATAATATGATGTTTTTGTTTGGGTTACTATGTAATTGAATAATATGTCAGAGTGTTGAGTTGAAATATACGTCAGCTTTATATAAAAGTATTTTTTTATATATTTTCTCAAATAATTAAGAACTGATCAGAGAGACTCCGTGGTATATTTTACCAAAACTGAGCGAGTATCGGATGGGACCTTATTTCAATTCAGAACTAACAAGAAACGAAAAATTTGCAAGATATTATCAGAGCACAGAATAAGACCGCATAACGAGTGCACCATTTATGTTAGGGTCGTGGGTTCGAGTCCCACGAACGCAGACTTTTTCTGATGGCCTAAGAAATTGTTTGAGATCACACGTTGAAAGGTAAGGCCCCCGTCATTCCTTGCTCGCACAAGACTTTCGAAGACTTCTGCGGGTTGCTCGTAAGGGGGCAACCGAATGACGGATAGAACAATTTTAGAACAACAACAACAATTTTTTTTATTGAAAATGATCTTCCGCGATGGCCAGGTCCGAACCAACAAACCAACTACTTCCGTATGCCTTGGAGAACCATTATCATTTTTTATCCTAACTGAAATCAGCTGTTATTCTTGCCATATATCATTTGTTCATTTTAATTACTTATTACCTACCACATCTTACCTACCACTCTTGTAAAAATCAAATTGTTCCATACGAAATAACAGTATGTTTCATTGTTTGAAATTTATCAGTTTCTACCCAATTCTGAAGTTTTGCGATAAAAACATATCCAACTGAACGTATATATATACCCACACATAAGAGAATCACTTCATAGGAGTAGCATACAGTGTGTCCCACTTTACCATGCTCACCACCCAGCCAACCATCGTGTGACATCAACATCTGTGTGATGTAACAACCTTTTATGAATGCAATATCTCGTTAACACATCTTATCGACGTAGATTCGATATCAACGTCGCAAGGTGACATCGCGACCAGGAAACTATGTAATGTGGCAGAGACTTCTTCAAACTACATCTCTTCGACGTTAACTAAATAATTCACATTGATATCCTCATGAGATATCTTTGTGACCTGTGAGTGTGACGCAGACATGCGCAAAACGAACGCACACGCCAGACGCCATGTTGAGCTGTGCATGGCCATGTCAGTCAGTGAATGAGTCCGACTCTGTACAGACTATTTCCTTCCAAATTCTCTGTTGAAATATCTCAGATGATTTATAGCACACATATTATTATAGCAGTTTCAAATTGGAGGTATACAATCATTTAAGAACGATCGACGGTCGTGAGTTCAATCACAATAGGTAATATTGTGATTACCTCTGAGATAGGACTATTGCAATCTAAAACAAGGTGGATGAAAGATCCCAAGATAATGTAAGTGTATTTGATATGTATCATTTATGAATAATGTGTATTTGTATTGTATTGCTACATATATGTGTCATGTTTTACTTCAAGATTACTAATTAGGGTGATTGTCATGATAAGTTTTGTATCACCTGTTTTTACTTTCGGAAAATAAACATTTTCTTCGTAAAGTTGAATGATTATTATTATTATATATCTCACGAATATCACAGCAGGTACGGCGACCACATCATCGATGTCGCAGTGTGATGTATTTGTAATATGAAATGTACACTATGTGACCTGGTGGTGATTTTGCATGTGATGTCGCATTTCATGTCTGAACGACGTCACAGTGATGTTGCTTGAGTCGGACATTTTCACATCGCCACGTTGTATCGGTAGCATGTTTGTGACTTCAAATGCGATATCGCATGTCACAAAGTGATGTAGCGTATACATCACTTATACATCTCATGGTTGGCTGGGCATGGGTATCTTCTTAACGGTGAGAGATACGAGGTCGGTTAAATGACACCAAATGTGGAGTTTGTCAAGGCCAACTATAATGTGGAAAAATAGAGAGAGAGAGAACATCTTTATTAGGGATATACCCCAAAAGGCCATTGACCGAAGTCTTTCAGCCCGTGGAAAAATATTTTGATAAAATCTATTCGTTTTAGAATAGAATAGAATAGATTTTATCAAAATATTTTTTCACATTATATAGTTCAAAATATTTTTTCACATTATAGTTGGCCTTGACAAACTTTTATTCATTTAACCGACCTCGTATCTCTCACCGACCTCACCGTTAAAAAGATACCCATAGTGAGCATGGTAAGTGGGACACACTGTATGTATTTCATTGGTATATATGTACATACCAACTTGATATCGACAAAGAATATTAGGTTGGTGTTTGATATTGACCTCCATCGAGGTCCTTCAGCCTTAATATTTCGAGAAGAAATAATTTTCGAATCAATTTATCGTAATACCTTTTTACCCACTCTCAAACAAAAATCAAAGACAGAGGAAGATTATATGGATGTACTCTTCCCAGGAAACGAAGAAGGAAGATGCGAAGAACCTTTATATCTAAGCGAAAAACATTCTTGTCCTTGTCTGGCAAAACATATGATTTGCTTCAGAATCGTTTGTGGTTATGTTTGAGTTTGATTGTCACTGCTAATCTAAGTGTCCGTACTTTAAAAACGTCAAAACAGCAGTGTCAAGTCATTGTCAAGTACATTTAGGAACTCTACGTTCGGGTAATTTCGGCGGCTCCTCCGTTAGCAAGTTAGACTCTAGTGGTAGTGGGCAAGGTTGGTAGAAATGATGATTATTTTGTAATTATAATCAGTTCTACCAACCTTGGTAGTGGGAACATGCACTGCACTCTACAGTCTACACTACTCTTTAGTCTTTAATAACATAATAACCACTTTTGGCAGTTTTCAATTTTGATGTTTTGATCTTGAATTTAGGTACAGTATTATAGATTCTAGATTCGTGAAGAAGACTAAAATTGACTGATTCCTCCTTTTATCAAAGGACTACTGTCTGTATCCTTCAATTTTTTGATCATTTCATTGTGCTGCATTGAAATCTCAAGATAATGTGGCATGAAGCAAGAAGGCAGGAGAGAAAAATTCGTGGTATGCTTGTGGATTACAGAAGGAGAGCAGAGCGACGTCGAGACTTCTATGAGAAAATTGTATGTGCTGGTATTTTACTTACCTATCTAATTGGTTTGGTGCATGACCGCTGATAATAGAGGTGAAACAATCTGGAAATTAATTGGTTGCATTCCTTACTTGGAAATTTTTCTTTTGATCAACATTTTTCACCCAGTTTTTCATTTCATCAAAAGTTGATATACTCTATATATCTTCATAATATATATTCACTAAGCTATCTAAAGCCAAGATTTGCCACTTTGCACAGTGTTATATACTCTGCAATATTATATTAGGTACACATAGCAATAATAGTTATGCACTGTCCCCAGGACTGTCCACCACTCAACTTTTTACGTTTTGCTTTTCATGTTTTATATTTTGGTTAGTGAAGCAGACTATGAGATTAAACAGATGCAAAAAGCTGATTACTTTCCATTTCAATTAACAAAGTTGTTATTACTTTCTGGTGCCACTGCATTGTGGAAAATATTTTAGATGGATAGATCATGCTTGATTATTCACACACAGAAATTTTCACAATTATCTGTCCTTCAGTTCTCCAGATATACCTTGTATACAGGGTGTTTCAAAATTCAGTATCAATATCTCAGAGGCTTATTATTCTAATGAAAATTTTTTTTTTTATAAACAATATGTGTTCACAAACGCCTCATTACCGATCTACAGAGCATTAAAATTCAAGATTGTTTTATTTTTTTTCTTTATAGCTCCTATAGTTTTCCAAATATTCATATCCAATTTGAGACATAGGTTACATTTTGAGGTTCAGATCATACAGTATGCATACAGATGGTACCAATCTACAGGGAGATATTTTTTCAAGGATCTAGCATTTTTTCACTCCAAGACCTTTTTTGTGGTGCCCCACCTGTAGATTTTGAAATACAAATTGAGTTCTTTGTTTTGTTCTCAAACTTCATTGGCTGGTGATTTTTATACATCTGCAACTGCAAAAAAACATTTTCAAAGTTCCCTAGATTCAATTGAAATTTTTAATAAAAGGGAGGAACCTTTTATCTTAATGAAAACAGAAAACACTACATATTTAAGTTATGATCTTGATATCCAGTTTTCAAACATTACCTAAAGAAGAAGAAAACTAGAAAACTGACTTTTTATAAAAGTTGCTGGAAAATGAAAAAATCTTGAATCTTTAACGCTCTGTAGATCGGTAACGAAACGTTTGAGAGCACATATTTATAGGAAAAAACGTCTGATTTTTTACCTGAAAAATAAGTCCCTCAAATCTTGATACTGAACCATAGAAGAACACAATACAAACACCTGGAGCACATATTATGGGAGAGACTATAGTGCGATGATTCAGTAGACATTTCCACCACGATGGAGACCAGTTATATGACTTTTTTTTTTTTAGAGAAACTGTCATTTTCTTAACAATAATCTTTATATGGATATATAAAACCTGTACTGTGGCTGAAGGACCTCGGCCTCATTTTGTTGTTGTTGTTGTTGTTGTTGTGGTTCAAATAACAATGATCACAAAGTTGATGAAAAAGAAATAATTGAAGTTATGAATAATTGAGTAGGTAGAACATGTAGTGATTGTAATGTGTGGATATAAACAAAGGTGAAATAATTTTAGTCAATAGAATGGAATAGAATTTAATACCAATGAAGCTAGCAAAGCCACTTTTGAATTTCAACATGAGACACATCTCATGATTTTAGGCTCATTTTAGGCTAATTTATCACCCCATTCCCGAATTTTTTGCTCCTCCCTATCATAGAAAAATCTGTGGCTTTGCTAGCTTCAGCAGAACTCAGCAAAGCCATTTTTGAAAAACAATATTTTTTGAATATCTGATATAGTGAGAATGTTGTGCTCATTTTAGGCTAATTAATTACCCTATTCCCAATTCTCTTGCTCCTCTCTATCATAGAAAAATCAGTGGCTTTGCTAGCTTCAGCAGAACTCAGCAGAGCCATTTTTGAAAACATATATTTTTCACTGATTTGATATATTGAGATCAAAGGGCTAATTTTAGGCTAATTAATTACCCTATTTTCGTATTTTTTGCTCAACGTTTCAAACAGAAAAAATACAAGACAATTTGTCGAAATATATGTCATTCACTTTACATTATGTATTGCTATCAAAAGCATATTTTATGACGATTTCATGAGGAAAAGTGTTCCTATAGATTGTAAGCTTGATAACTACCACATTTTGGAATTTTTTGAAGGAAACCTGTGGCTTTGCTGGCTTCAGGCGAACTCAGCAGAGCCATTTTTTATAATAATATATCTCACTGATTTGATATATCCATATTGGAGAGCTAATTTTAGGCTAATTAATTACCCTATTTTCGAATTTTTTGCTCCATGTTTCAAACCAAAAAAAACCCAAACGATTTGTCGAAATACCAGTTTATTCACTATACATCATGCATATTCATCAAAAGCATATTTTATGACGATTTTTCAAGACAAAGTGTTAGTATTGATTATGAGCTCAATATCTATTGCATTTTGGAATTTTTTGCTGCATATTTTTTAAAATAAACCTGTGGCTTTGCTGGCTTCAGGCGAACTCAGCAGATCCATTTTTAAAAATCTTATATTTTTCACCAATTTCATATATTGGTATTAAATGGCTAATTTTAGGCTAATTAATTACCCTATTTTCGAATTTATTGCCCCATGTTTCAAACAGAAAAAATACAAGACAATTTGTTGAAATACGCCTCATTCACTGTACATTATGTATTTCTATCAAAAGTATATTTTTATGACGATTTTTCAAGACAAATTGTTAGTATTGATTATATGCTCAATAACTATGGCCTTATGGAATTTGTTGCTGCATATTTTTTTTAACAAACCTGTGGCTTTGCTGGCTTTGGGCAAATTCAGCAAAGCCATTTTTTAAATTATTATATTTTTCACCGATTTGATATATCAGTATTGAAAGGCTAATTTTTGGCTAATTAATTACCCTATTTTCGACTTTTTTGCTCAACGTTTCAAACAGAAAAAAATACAAGACAATTTGTCCAAATACGCATCATTCACTGTACATTATGTATTTCTATCAAAAGCATATTTTATGACGATTTTTCAAGACAAAGTGTTTGTATTGATTATGAGCTCAATATCTATTGCATTTTGGAATTTTTCACTGCATATTTTTTAAAATAAACCTGTGGCTTTGCTGGCTTCGGGCGAACTCAGCAGAGCCATTTTTAAAAATATTATATTTTTCACCAATTTCATATATCGGTATTAAATGGCTAATTTTAGGCTAATTAATTACCCTATTTTCGAATTTATTGCTCCATGTTTCAAACAGAAAAATAACAAGACCATTTGTTGAAATACGCCTCATTCACTGGCGAACTCAGCAAAGCCATTTTTTAAAATATTATATTTTTCACCAATTTGATATATCCCTATTGAAAAGCTAATTTTAGGCTAATTAATTACCCTATTGAACATTTTCACTGCCTCATTTATATTTGAAATAAACTGGTTCTTTCAGTCTATACCCAAAAAAAATTATTAAGCCCAGCAAAATCAGCATTTTTGAAATCTTGATAATAATCAGTGTATTTTAGAGTTTATGTGATTCACAAAGTGAGATATTGAAATTATAACTAATATGATGAAGACTATTTTCAAAAATAGCTTCATTTGCTGAAAATATTTCTAAATTGAAGACATTCGTGATACACAAATCTAAAAATGTTGATCTGTTATTTGGAATGTTGATTTTCTGATTTGATTTCCAAATACAGAGCCTTAGAACTAATTGGACAGTCAACTATAACACCTAATTCGTTGTTGTCCCAAGATGCTTCAGGTACATTGAAGTCTCCAAAAATATACATATTATGTTTCTGATAGCTGTGAGTAATGTTATCAATAGTTGAACAGTGATCTTCGTAAGCTTTTTCAGTAGACTGTGGTAGGATATACATTCCTCCCACAATGAATTCCATTTTCCCATTAGAGCATATGAGATACAGCTGTTTGATGATTTTATACAAAGCCTTAATAACAGATGCCTTAATTGAATCTTTAATAATGACTAGTATTTTTTTTTTTTATTTAATAAACGGATTCACCATTACAATAGTTAATTATTACAGATTGACAAGATGGCATAAGAACAATAATATAGCATTGATATTGATTGAAATTTCAAATTTGAACTATATGGTTTGGTTTGAAGGATACAAAACAAAATTCCTGTATTAACCAACCTTTAGAAATTAACACTAAAGTATAGATTAATTGTGGATCGAGCCAGGATCAACTATACAAATTTTATTTTTAAAATCAGTTAAGGAATGGACAAATGGATCAATGTTTAATATGTTGAAATTACGCAAAATACGTGATAATGGGCTGAAGAACCCATAATTAGTTCTATGAGTTTTTATAGTAAAAAGATCAGTGTTTCTAGTGAAATATGATGGAACATTGAAGTTTATCATATTGAGAAGATCGCAACAATCAATCACACCTGAGATAATCTTGAACATGGTGATACTATCGAGCCGAAAGCGTCTGATAGATAGGTTGGTTAAGTTGAGGGCATTGAGAGTATCTGTATAATTGAAATTGTTGTAAGTTCCCATTTTATAAGAAATGTGCTTGGCAAATCTCATTTGGACTTGTTCAATTAGTGTGATATCACAGTTATAATGTGGCGACCAGATTATGCAACCATAGTCTAATAAGGAACGTACAAGAGAGCAGTATAAAGTATTAACTGTGTTACAAGAAAAATGTTTTGTATTACGCATTAGAAAACCTACCATTTTATTAGCAGATGCTGATACTTTCAGTAGTTGACTCTTGAAGGTGAGACGCTCATCAAAGATGATTCCAAGATCTTTAATTTCAGTTACTTTTTCAAGGATCGTATTGTTAATATTGTAGTTATATGAGGAAGCATTAAATGAGCGGGAGAACGATATTGTAAAACATTTATCAGTATTTAAAGCAAGACTGTTTTGAACGCACCATAAATGAAGGTTATCAAGGTCGTTTTGAAGAGTTTGACTGTCTAGGATATCATCAACAACGAGAAACAACTTCAAGTCATCAGCAAATAATAAAAAGTTTGCACTTTTGATTACATCAGAGATATCATTTATGAATAAATTGAAGAGTAAAGGTCCACAGTGAGAGCCCTGAGGGACACCCGAAGTAACCATAATTTCGTTAGATATATAATTGTTGATTTTAACTCTTTGAGAGCGGCCAGTGAGGAAGCTGCGCAGCCATTTCACAATATTATCCGCAAAGCCAAGGGAGTGAAGTTTCTCTAAAAGTATCTTGTGGTCCACTCTATCAAATGCCTTGGAGAAGTCTGTGTAAATTGCGTCAACTTGCTCACCCTTCTCCAAGGCATGTAACAGAAATGTCTGATAAGACAGCAAGTTGGTTACCGTTGATCTTCCTGAACAAAAACCATGTTGCTGAGGTATTATAATATTCTTGCAGGACCATGTTAATTTGGCAGTGACGAGTTTATCTAATAGTTTTGGCAAAGTAGACTGTATACAAATACCTCGGTAATTTTTGATGGATTCACGATCCCCTGACTTAAAAATTGGGGTGACAAAACTGTTTTTCCAGAAATCTGGAAAATTACAAGAATCCAGAGATAAGTTAAATAAATATAGAATGGGATTAGCTAATGTACAATTACATATTTTTAATAGTACTGGAGGGATACCATCAGGGCCACTGGAATACTTATTCTTCAAACTCTGAATACCCTCAAAAACCTCAATTAAGCTTAAATGGAGAGTATTGATGTCAACTAGATTTTTGTTTTGAAATGTAGGCACATTACTATCCTTATCAGAATAGACAGTTGAGAAATATTCAGCAAAAAGATTTATGATATCAGAGCCATTTGTACAAGTAGTATTATTGAGATGCATAGTGTTTGGGTAAGAACTAGATTTACGTAAATTATTCATATACTTCCAAAAACTGTTAGAGTCATTTTGAATATTCCTTTCTGTATAACTCAGATAACTGAGGTAACATTGTTCATTTAATGTTTTACATTGTGCACGAAGTGTACAGAATTCTTGATAATAATCAAATGAGTTTCTATCTTTATATTTCTTATGAGCAATCTTTTTCTTGAATATAAGATTTTTCACTTGTTTCACTATTTCTGTGACATCAAAAAATGTTATAGGATGGTATTCTCCAAATCTGAGATATCTTACAGCCAGCTTTCAACTAATATTAATATATCATACTCCGAACACAGGCACTGCATTTATAAGTTCAAGAACTTATAAAGAACTTTAGAAATTGATCCTCCAACATTTTGACAGTAAACCTTCATTAGATTTTTGATCTATCATTCAATCTGTTCTTAACAATATGAGGAACTCCAGATTGATAACGAATCGAGATCCTGCTCACCATTTCTTTTCCGTTCTTCAAGTTCTTGATACAATTTTTTAACATATTCACGTTGAGCTGGAGTCAGATCTGCGCTCAAACGAATTGGAGATTGTTGGAACAACAATTTCCTTTTGTTTCTCAGGCAGAAATTAGGAATAATGTTATCTAAGAAAGATAACTTTAGTGGACGGGATTTATTGCTAGGACGACCTAGACGAATAACCTTAAACTCTTCAGCTTGTATGTTCAATGAATCTAATACTTTTTGACACTGTTGTTTATCAAATGAAATCTTCGGATTGAGATTCCTGCACATCATATATAATTATTCTTTTAGATCTGTGCGCTCTATCTTTAACCTCCATGTAGAGTGCTTTGCTATCAAAATGTGTCTAGCGATTAGATTCAACATATTCCTTAATTTCAAATTTATTTCAAAAAGTTTCTCTATTTTTATGATCCTTTGTTCCAGACGTTTATTCGACTCCAGAATCTCTTCCATTTTGAGCATCCTTTGTTCCAAATTTGCCATTAAAATTGGTCGAGTGACCTTGGATTTCCTCTTCGGGTCTATTCAATTTTTGAGCTAGATCAGTGATACTGTTAACTCTGCGTGGTGGGCAATAAAAAGGCATTACCTTGGCAGGGATCACTACTGCTCTTACCTCGAAAGCTGATCATCCAGCACAATTTTTACATATGATTCGTTTACACTGATCACAGGTGAAACCAAATGGTTCATTCTTATTATCCTTCAACACACAGTCAGTATTGCACTTGAAACATTTTCCTAACATTGTGGAATGCTTATTGATACGCCATTGGTAAACGTGCATCGGATAGACGGTAGACTTATCCTTATCAGTTGCAGTTTTTATTTGGCTCTGGTTTTTAGGCACAAAAACCTTGCGATTTCACTTGAAGTTATTATGATTTCAATAAATTTTAACTCAGAATCATCCAGAATCTTATTTCACTTCACATACGGTTGTTGACGAGATTAATCTCAACATTCGGGTATAAATTTCAACTATATTTTGCGAATTTTTACCTCCTAAATCAGCGTCAGAAACAGGAGCAAAATTCAATGACCTTCTGTCTCCAGCAACCACACATTAACTTAATTATTATATCTGGATCTTCCAAGATATTCGTGGACAGAGACTGTTCACACGGCAATATAACTTTTGAACCGATCTCCAACCGGTCAGACACCAAATAGTACTCATTATGAAGTCTGGTGTGGCAAGAAACCGATACTTGAACATGTTAAAATTTTTGGATGTGAAGCATATATGCATGTTCCTGATGAAAAACGGACTAAACTTCAAAAAAAAAGTCAACAATAATTGATATTGATTCGATCCTTCGACAAGGAAGACCACAACATCAAGAAATGTTTTATTCAATAAACAGATAAAAGTTGATATTCAAAAGCAAGATACTGTACAAATGCTTATTGACAGTGACGATGTCAGCATAACAGAAATTGCAGAAAAAATGTCTGATGAACAATTTCCGGTAGATAATATTAAACAAATTGAACCTCCTGTTGATCTATGAATTCCAAACCTTCGTCCACAGAGAAATATCCAGTTTGCTGCAAGATTGAACGATTATGAGTTGCATTTAGTTGAAATTGGCGTTCCAGGAACCTCCGAAGAACCTCTACAATGTGGAGATGCTGAGAAATGGAAAGAAGCCATAACTGAGGAACTTGATGCCCTGAGGAAGAATGGCACATGGCAAATTGTTTTCAAACCTATTCACAAGAAACCAATTGACTCCAAATTGGTATTTCGAGTGAAACGAAAGCTTGATGGAACTGTTTCCCGTTATAAAGCTCGTTTATGTGCGAAAGGTTTTGCTCAAAAAGAAGGTGTAGATTACACAGAAATTTTTGCACCGGCAACAAGGATTGATTTAATTAGGATGCTGTTAGCTGTAGCTGCACATAATAACCACGACGTTAAAACTGCTTTCCTATATGGTGACCTCGAGGAAGAGATTTTCATGTCAATCCTTAAAGGTATCAAAACTTAACCAAATCAAGTATGTAAACTCAGAAAATCTTTATACGGCTTGAAACAAGCACACCAAGGTGCTGGAATAAAAAATTCGATACATTCTTGAAGAATCATACATGGGCTCACTGGAATGCAGTGAAAAGAATTATCAAATATTTGCATGGAACTTTGAAATATAGCATCAAATATGAAAAACGAAAACATACTCCAACACTGGTAGATTTTTCGGATACAGACTACGCTAGTGATTGCCAAACAAGACGCTCCACTACAGGCTACTTGTTCGAATATTGTGATGGACCAGTCACTTGGGAGTTAGGAGAGTAGAAGAGAACACAGTCTATCAATATCTACAACTGAAGCAGAATATGTATCAGCTTCACAAGCTACAAAAGAAGCGAGATGGTTGAAACAACTGCTAAAGGACATAAATGAACCCATAGTGACTCCGATTAATGTTGTTCATAAACAATCAGAGCACTATAAAACTCATACGAAATCCAGAGTTCCATAATCGTACCAAGCACATCGATGTAGTATCATTTCATTCGTGAGAAGTTTGAAGATGGAGATATTCTTCCAGTGTATGTACCTACTTCGAATCAACAAGCTGATATCTTCACGGAGGCCCTTCCTCGTGGAACTTTTGGAAAACTCAGGGAAATGATGGGCATTCTGCCGATCAAGAAAAATAGTTTCTTGTTGTATTTGTTTCACTATTGCTCCAAATATGAAAATAGTGGGAATGTCTATTTTGTCGATGTGAGAAAAATCTGAAATTGGAACAAATAAAATTTGTTAGTGTAGTCAACGTTAATCAGTTGTTATATCTTACGATAAGTGTAAGACGTTATATTTTTTGCTACTGATTAAACATCAATCCAATCCTTCATCTGTGTTTGAAACCTACTCATTGTAACATGAATGCCTATTGATTTCGATTCAGCCAGGCCACGCTAGACACCTACAGACCGGTTTCGAGCTCTTTGACTCTCATCAGTGCAGGGTAGTCGCCAGCCAGCAGTCCTAAGACCGCCGACTAAGAAAGGAACGCCATCTGAGTAGTTTCAGGGCATATGTTCATATGAACTTTTCTTCCCAAAATGATGTAAGGAACCATATCCAATATTTTTAACCTTTAAGTATCAAAAAACCACAAGTATAACATTAAACTGAAACCATGGATGACTCAAGGGCTACTAAATTCAATCCGTAGAAGAGACCTGTTGAAAAAAAAATTGAATAGACACTACAATGAAGAAAACAGTCAAGAATATAAAACTTATAGAAATTTTCTGAACAATCTAATCAAAACAACTAAACAAGAATTCTATAAAACAAAAATGGTATACCACAAAGTAACGCCAATGAAAACCTAGCAACTGTGTTCCACACAATCAGCCAAATACTTAAAATTAATATACAAGGTGCCAGATGTTATCGCCTTGGAAGGGGCACCAATCAAGCAGGAACAATGAAAGTATGCTTTGAAAGTAGAGAAGATAAAGAAAGCTTCATGAAAGCTAAGAAAGAAGTGAAACTAACGCTGTCGAATACCAGACTTGGGAACAACGACAATGAGATATATGTAAACCATGACCTAACCAAACGAAACCAATACATACTCATGCTAGCAAGAAAATTTAAAAAAGATAACAATTACAAGTTTGTATGGTTTTCTCATGGAAACATCTTCATCCGCAAAGATGAAAGCAGCAAAGTGAAGAAAATCACAAGAGAGGAGGATTTAAAAAACTGCTAAGTGAAAATAGCTCCAAGAATAGTCTGAAAATAATGTACCTGAATGCTCAAAGTGCGCGTAATAAACATGATGATATCTGTTGTTATGTTAAAGAATCCAACTGTGATGTAATTGTGATAACTGAGACCTGGTACTATGCACATGAAACAAGCCTATATGTAATTAATGGCTACAAAGGAGTTCATTCATGTAGAGATTCTCGAGGTGGAGGGTGCTCAATTTTCATTAGAAATAAGTTTAAATTCAATGTTGTTGAAGTCAGTACTGACAAAATATATAATCTTGTAAGTATCAAAATTTTGGATTGTAGAATCAAAATAATCGGGATATACAGACCACCTAGTCACACATTCAATGATTTTTTGCCCGAATTAGATGATATCTTGAATAGATGTAAAACAAAATCAGTATTGATAGGTGACATAAATGTAGACCTACTCAAAAATAATTCTCATGAGGTTGATACTTATACTAATACAGTAGCACTCAATGGATTTAAGATTTGTAATGTGATTGAAGAGATTTATGCAACACGATCAACAGCAAATTCCAAATCTATCCTAGATCATGTCTTAGCAAACAAAAACACAAATTGCCTCATAACTATCTCTAACCATATTACTGACCATAAAATCCTAAATATACAGCTTAAAACCAACACCAAACCTCCACAGACTTATAAAAAAGTTTCACACAAATGGACTGTACTGAATCAAAATAAATTCAAACATAAATTTCAACAGCTGATAAGCAGCCATGAAATAAATACCTTTCAGAAACTATCATCAGCTATACAGGTTTGCAAAAAAGAATCAACATCTCAATATGAAATAAAATACAGAGAAGGCCAGGATTGGATTACAAGAGATTTTCTAGAATTAATGAAAAAACGAGATAAATCATATATGGAAAAAATTAAACACCCATTTAATCTGGACATAGCCAGAGAGTTTAAAAAACATAAAAATATTGTAGATGAAAAACGCAAAAAACTGAAACAGGAATACTTTGAAGAAAAATGGAGTAATACAGGCAATATCCAGAAAAAACAATGGAAACTTATCAATAATCTTATTAAAGGCAATGTCCAAAGTAGTGTTATCAATAATTTAGAAATCGACGGGCAAATCATTGATGATCCTAAAAATATTGCTGAAAAAATGAACCAGTATTTCATTGACATTGGTGAATCAATAATAAATAATATTAACCTACAGACAACATCATCTACTGAGTTTAAGGAAATCGTGAGTGACTGCTCAATGTACCTATAAAAAACAAATACCCAAGAAGTTCAAGAAACATTATATGAACTCAATAAAAATGCAGCACCTGGATACGATAATATAAATACCAAAGACCTTTTAACACTCAAGGAATATATTATGCCTATCTTAGTAAAGTTAATAAACAACTCCTTCAAACAAGGTATATTCCCAGATATTCTCAAAGTCAGCAAGGTAACACCCATACACAAATCTGGCCCCAATAACATCATAGATAACTATAGACCTATTTCAGTAGTTTCAGCCCTATCCAAAGTTATAGAAATTATCTTAAAAAAACGTATTATCAATTACATGAAAAAATGTGTTGACTTTGATGATTATCAATACGGATTTCAAGAAAACAGTAGCACGTTGAGTGCAACCATAGACTTCACATTGCTTCTTCATTGGATGATAAATATTACACCCTTGCCGTATTCGTTGACATACGAAAAGCATTTGATGTTGTTGATTTCTCTATATTGCTCACAAAAATTGAAGAAATGGGAATAAGAGGAAATGCTCACTCATTAATAAAAACATATCTTCAACATCGTGAACAGTTTACAGTAGTTGATGGCTCTTCAAGCCAAACTGGAAATACCAAAGCCGGTGTGCCCCAAGGCTCAGTCCTTGGACCCCTACTCTATACATTACATGTTCTGTCTTTGAAAACTGCCAACATTACAGGTAGATACTTCAAATTCGCAGATGACACTGTTCTTGTATATAAGGGTAAAGACTTGAAAGAACTTGAAACAATAGTCAATACTGACCTTGAAAGATATCACAGATGGCTTGCAAAAAATAAACTTCAGATTAATGTAAAAAAGACTACTTTTATCATTTTCTCTCAGAAAAACATGAAACTACAAGACATAATAGTGGAGATAGGAGGCAAAGAAATATCGAGAGTCCATAACACTAAGTATCTGGGACTGATAGTTGATGAAACAATATGCTGGAATGACCATATCAACCATATAGAAAAAAAAGTAATTCCAATGGTTAGTGCCTTGTATCATTGTAGAACCTACTTACGCCCATCCTCACTCCACCAAATATACAGTGCATATTTCTTATTCATATTCAGCTACTTAATTCCTGTATGGGGATCATGTGGACAGACATTATTCAAAAAAATAAAAACACTTCAAAACAAAGTCGTGAAAATTTTATTCAAGCTCGATTATAGAACCTCAACTGATACCATATACAATGTAACCAAGATACTGCCTATTCAGAATATTCTAGAAATCGAACAAGGTAAATTTGCATACAAGGTTATAAATGAGCAAGTTAAATGTAATACCAACTTTACAATTGTTAATCAGCTTCATGAATACAATACTCGAACACATAATAATGTCTTTTTAGAACCTGTACGTACCAATATTGGCCTAAATAATCCCATTACATTATGCATGAAAACTTATAACACTCTCCCCAAGGAAATAACCATGGACGTATAAACAAAGAAGGACCCATTTATTTACATCGTAATGTGAAGTCAGAGAATACGGTCACGGTATATCACCTGATGTTGAATTGGAGGTTGTCACGTCCTGTCGCTGATAATTCCTAACCTCAGTCTAATCCCCTCAAGTATTTGTACTTTCCTCTTTTGTAATCATCTATTCAATTAGATGTTCATTATGATCCAATTCATAGAACTCAAGGAATAAATCATATGTCCATAGATAGTCACAATCAAATATTAAAAAACTGTCGTTATACATCATTTCGAAGTTATTCTGTAAAGGTTACCGAGATTATACACAACCGACAACGCCGCTGCGAAACAGGCTCGTTTCGTGATGTCTCGTGCTTTCGGCGTTGTTCGTTCATAATCATGTGTTTGAGGAAGTTTATTGTTTTCGTTGTTTTTGAGTGAATCTTCTTATTTTTTTGTGAAAAGTTGATAGACATAGACTAATAATGGTGTTACACTGCTGGATTTGCGAAAAAACAAAGTTTTAATACCCAAATTTCACCTTCCATTCGTAAGTACCATTTGTTTACATGTTCGAATTAGAGTTCCATAGGCGTAACAATTGATATCTTCATCCAATAGAGAATGCGAAGTCTCGATGTATTTCTTCATATATGTTTATATCCATCTTTTTACTTACATAATTCATCTGAGAACATTCCTTTTCAATGCTTTTCTCGAGGCTTTTCTGTTAAGAGGAAGTTGTACTATGATATAAAGCAATAATGCAAGGGTTTCGTAGTCCCTAACTTTTCACGGTCATTTTCCTTTTTGAGAGGATGAAAAAAAATTTACATATTCATGAAGATCTTATAAATGTTTCTGCCGTCTTACTTTTTCGAAATTTGATTCGGTTCTTGAGAAAAAAATTTGAAAATCATCAAAAAACACGTTATTTTGCGATTTTTTTTAAGAAAAAACTGAATCAAATTTCGAAAAAGTGAGACGACAGGAACATAGACTAGATATTCACAAATATGTACTGATTTTTTCATTCACTCAAAATGAAAAATGAACATAAAAAGTTAGGGATTACGAAACCCTTGCATGGCAACAATTTATGTCCAGAGAGTGGTGCCGCTCTCAGAATTTATAGGAATTACCATTTATGAAAGGACATGAAAGATACATGCCTTATTTGCACTGTTTACGAGGGTCTGGCATGTGTAAAAAATTGAAATTTCATAATTTCAGTGGGATATCATATCATCATTATTTCATATCATTTCAGACTGCTCCAATATACGTAGAAATTCAAGAATATACGGCAATTTTACGGCGAGGTTCCCAAAATTAACAATCAATAATAAAATTAAAAACATATAAATAATAATTGTGAATAAGTTTATATACAGTGTCATTCATAAAGTCGGCATCATATGGGAAAAACTTTTATTATTGACTTATTTTTGAATTCGAGTTGGACGTTGAGTTTTGCTTCAAAAAAGATGAAAAATGGCCTACTCAATTGGGGTCACGTGACTTTCGCTACATGTCAAAAGTGACATTTTTTCGAATTAATTGCTGAAAGTAGGCTTATTTGTTCGAATATCGAAAAAGTTTACTTGAAAAAGTTGTTCCTACTGGTATGAAGTAGTTTTATAGAATTTACAATTTTTTTAATATTACAGAAATTTCGAAAATTTTTAAAAAATATCGAAATCTGAAAGATGTAATAGAAAGATAAAATCCGAGTCACATATGTAAAATTCAAATAGAAACAAATTTTTCAAGTAAACTTTTTCGATATTCGAACAAATAAGCCTACTTTCAGCGATTAATTTGAAAAAATGTCACTTTTGACATGTAGCGAAAGTCACGTGACCCCGATTGAGTAGGCCATTTTTCATCTTTTATGAAGCAAAACTTGAAGTCCAACTCGAATTTCAAAATAAGTCATTAATAAAAGTTTTTCCCATATGATGCCGACTTTATGAATGACACTGTATATATAAATAATTATGCGAATTTGATTAAATGCCCAGTACACTATATATGAATTATATACCTGATGTCTCATTTCCTAATGAGACAATTTTTCTCTTGTGAAAATTTGATATTGTTAAATATTCATTGACCTATGTACATTTGTTTCTTATCCTCACTACAAGGTCCACTTCGTAAGGTTTTTGTCCAGTTGGTATAACCCGAGGTATAACCCATAGCGACCCGGATTGATAAACGGTCATATTGTGATTGGTATTCAGTTTTTAGTCGCTCTTTGCATTTTGGATTCCCAAATTTACTATCACTATAATTCATTTTCGCACGCCGCTGTCGTTTGAGGAAATAGCACAGTCTATCGTTACCGTTTTCCTTCCCCTCAACCCGCTTGCCTACATCTCTATGACTTCAAAACATTATATGCTGGAAGTATAGAGTTGCTGTGTCCTTCTTTTTTATACGTCCATGGAAATAACAGATAGCCCTAATATCAGTATATTCAAGAATAAAATAAAAAAATTTTATACCAGCATACTTGATGTATGATCGGCATAAATCTCTTCTTCATTTCTCTTCATTTCTCTATCCCAGAATAATTGTTAGATTTTAAGTTATAAGTCATATAGGTATTATAGAATTCTTAAGTGAATTTCCAATAGTATATTTTGTCTTTGTTGTATATGATAATTATGTATATTGTTTAGCTAGTTTTCCGAGACCAGCATGTCAGTGCTGCTTTGGAAAGCCTTTTTCGAATAGTGTTGTTATTCCAGATAACTTAAAACTGTGACTGTAACCATTGCTGCATTATTCGAATAAAGTTCTTGAAAAAAAAATCGTCAATTCCCAAAAAAATATAAAAAAACTTTGGAAAAATATAAATGAAATAACTAATGAAAAACGTCAAAACACTTCGGACTTTAGTATAATTGACGAGAAAAACCAAAAAATTACATCAGATAAAGAAATAGCTAATCATTTTAATAAATTCTTTACAAGTATTGGAACACAAATGGCAAACAAAATCGAAAAACCAACTACTCTACATGATCACCGTATCACAGAGACCGTAAACAATCGAGATGCTATCTTCCTTCGACCTATAACTAAAAATGAAATAATACACATTATATGTGAATTGAAAAATAATACCTCACCTGGTCCAGATAAAATTTCAGTAGAGCTAATAAAAAAGTATCATCTGCATCTAGTTGACCCTTTATGTCACATCTTGAATTTAATTTTTAAAATAGGAACAGTTCCATCTGCTTTCAGAGAATCCTTAACCACACCTATATTCAAATCTGGGAACAAAAAAAAATCAAACAACTACAGACCAATAACGGTGATTAATAACTTCACAAAAGTCTTTGAGAAATGCTTAAAAAATAGAATCATGAATTATTGTGAAAAAAATGATATACTATCAGTCTCACAATTTGGATTCAGAGAGAACTGTTCCACAGAAAAAGCAGTCTTTGAGTTAACTAAAACACTCCTGAATTGCTTTGATAATAAACAAAAATGTATGACCGTATTTCTGGACTTGGCCAAGGCATTCGATACGGTAAATCATAACATTCTGTTTCAGAGAATGGAAAGCTCTGGCATAACAGGTCTTCCTCTAGAATTAATTAGGAATTATTTAACAGACCGCAAACATATAACAAAAATTAATAATACTTTAAGCGATCCTTTACCGGTATCCATGGGCGTGCCACAGGGGACAGTATTGGGACCAGTTTTCTTTTTACTTTATATCAACAGCCTTTATAACTTGCAACATATGAAAGGAAAACTCATCTCTTATGCTGATGATACCGCTATTGTATTCATAGGGGATAATTGGGAATGTGACTCGTAGGAAGGTAATCTCAGGGTGTTTTGGGGGTTTGCTTCAACAAGTGGAAATTAGGCAACTTTGTTGACGGTTCTCGAGCTTTATTGGCCACAAAGGTAGATACAATCCGCGGTGCTCTACAACTAATAGAGAAAAATATTTTTACATTTGATCGCTGATAATAATGATATGCAACAATCACATTCCCGCCATAACCTCAAAAGACCACAGCCAAACTACACTATTTTAATCGAATAAATGAAAACTTTGTCTGGCGCCACCATCCCCACCAAGCCCACCATATCTATGCTCGGTATTTCCATCAGCAACACTCTTTCATGGGATAATCATGTCAGATCCATCGCAAAAGCTGCTTCACAAAAACTCGGATTCTTGTTCCGTGCGAAAAGCTACTTTACACCTCAACAGCTTCTCATGATCTACAAAGCGCAGATACGGCCTGTTCTTGAATACTGTTCCCACATATGGGGTTCAGCACCAAAACATACGCTGATGCTCTTAGATTCCATCCAGAGAAGAGCCATTCGCCTGGTGGGTGACGCCACACTCACTCACTCTTTGACATCATTGGAACACCGTAGAAAGGTCGGCGACCTTTCACTTTTCTATCGATACTTCCACGGGAAATGTTCTTCGAAAATCTCTGCTATCATCCCTTCACTAGCAATACCAATCAGACGAACTAGACAAGCCCAGTCAGCACATCCTTTCGTTGTCAACCTCGAAAGATGTCGAACAGCACTTTATCAAGACTCCTTCATCCATAGAACGGCTAGGCTCTGGAATTCATTGCCTGTGGAAGTATTCCCAACAACATATAATCTCCAAAAGTTCAAAAAAAATTCCAATACCTACCTCCTGTCCCTATCCTCCCTAGGAACGCACGATGTTCTTTGAACATTATAGGGATTCCCTTTCGTGCGCTCCAAGCGATAAAAAAAAAAAAAAAAAAAAACTCACCTAATACCAGGCAGGTCTGGGCTTCAATACTTGGTATTAAATCCAGCACTTTGCCCTAAGGCTACTAAATTGCAATAATTACTCGCGGAAAAAATACACCTGGCTATCGATGCCGATAACGCTGTTATTCCGAATGCCAATTTCAGCTAGACCTACACCTGCGATAAGCTATCTTGATAAAAAAATCATCGAAATCAGACCGACCCTGACATCTAGGAGTGGTGGGACAAAGCTCTATCTGCACGCGGGTAGAGGTCTGGGTGAGCTAGAGAGCAACATCACGACAGCCATGTTGGTAGTGAAAAAGGGTTTGCTACATCTCGCCCCCCGAGCTTCGGAGACGATTAGGAAGGATCCGAAGCTAAAGCTGATGATTCAAAATACTTCTTTAGATGGCTAACGTGAAATAACCCACGTTCCCTGCCACTTTCCGGGTCAGCGATGATATAAGTATTCCTATCTACAACGCGTTTGATGACATAAGGACCTTCGAACAAAGGCAAAAATTTCTTTGTCTCTGAACGGATGGCGGAGGAAATTGGGTTCGCCTCGAGTAATACTAGATCACCCCCCTCATAACTAGGAGGTAGGGATCTTCGTTGCCTGAAGGCCCGACGTGAGACTCGACTCTCCAACGCTTCCCGGGCCAGTATCCATTTCCCGGACAAGGATAATGGTGGGCGATCCGTTCGCGGGCCCAATAGGGATCTCGGTAATAGTCTATGTGGTTCGGAATCTGACTGCAGCTCGATAGGACTAAAACCTGTTGTTTCATGGACTAAATTATTCAAGAACGCGGCGAACTTGGGTAATTCGTTTGCCCATCGGGTATGCTGCTCAGAGCAATAAGTCCGACGAAGACGCCCGATTTCACGCATGGTTCTCTCGCTGGGATTTGACTGTGGATGCCTTACTGAGGAGAATATCACCTGCGCCCCTTGTTCGGCAAGAGTCTCCTTCCATCGGCGGTTATTGAACTGGGTGCCGTGGTCGGATAAGATTCGTTTGGGTACTCCATGCGTTGGAAAATAGTCATTTTGCAGACGGTGTAAGACGGCGCGCGTAGTCGCCTTCTTGAGGGCATAAAAGGTTACAAATTTTGTGAACACGTCGACGAGTACGAAGACGAAAGACACACCTCCCCTGCCTTGAGGTAAAGGCCCATATAGGTCCACAGCGACTAGGTCGCCCTTGCCTGCCGGAATAATAGGCTGAAAAGGGGTTTTGGGAAGAGGGGAGTTCTTTGACCGTTGGCATATGTCACATGCTCGGATGGTCCGCTTAACATCGGGAGACATATTGGTCCACCACACTTCACGTTGGAGAGCCTTCAAGGTCTTATAACTGCCGAAGTGTCCTAAACCCTCATGAAAAATTTGGGCGAATCTACCCGCCAGTTTTTTTGGCACACACAGACGATAGTGATCGTCCTGTGCTGTTCGAATGTATAGGAGATTTTTATGCACTGCAAAACGCTCTAGAAGTTTAGGGTCTCGGGCCAAGTTCAATTTGATGTCCATCAACTTAGGTTCTGCTTCTTGGTGTTTCTCAAACCCTTTCAGTAAAAGTTGAAAGTCGGGAGGGAGTTGGAATAATGTTAGGATCCTGAATTGTTTGCTGTGGGGGGAGGTCGGTCGCGGAGAGGTAAACCGGGACAAACAGTCGGCTATCACATTTTTCGAACCGGGAATGTATTCGAGGGTGAAGTCATATTCCTGGATCGCCAATGCATACCGGGATATACGCCCCGATAAAAGCCGGCATGTTTTTAGGTAGGTCACTGAACTGTTATCAGTAAAAATCTTAAACGGTCGACCCAGTAGAAATATGCGGAACCTGTCCAACGCCCATACCACGGCCAGGGCCTCTAACTCATTCACACTATAACGAGTTTCTCGCTCGAGTAACCTACGACTGGCCCACGCCACCGATTTCTTTTCCCCATCAATTTCTTGGAAGAGATGGGCCCCCAGGGCAGTATCCGAACTGTCGGTTTGTAAGCAAAACGGGAATCCCTCCCGCGGGTGGTACAACAAGGTATTCCTACATAATTCTCCCTTTAATCGTTCGAAGGCTTGCTGCTCCTTTTCTCCCCACCTCCACGTTTGAGAACCTTTCAACAGGTTAGTAAGGGGAGCCGCGATGGCTGAGAAGCCTGCTACGAACGACCGATCAAAGTTGGCTAATCCGATAAAGCGCTGCAACTGCTTTGAATTTTTTGGGGTAGTATAATCCTCTAGGGCTTGCACCCTCTTTGGGTCTGGGCGGATGGATTCTGCGGTGATAATATATCCCAAGAAGGTCATTTCCTGCCGAAAAAAGGAGCATTTTTTTAATCGGAGAGTAAACCCGGCCTGGCCTAAACGCGACAGAACCTTATCAATATGATCGAGATGTTGCTCAAAACTGGTAGACGTTATAAGAATATCATCTACATATACAGTGACGAATGAATTAAACTCCGGCCCAAGAATAATGCTTGAACAACGGGTAAACGTACTTACGCTGGTCGATAACCCGAATGGCAGGGTACAGAAGACATAGGTCTTTCCGTCGAACTGAAATCCAGTATACTTCTGGCTCTCCGGAGATAGTGGGATTTGGTAATACCCCTGGGTGAAATCCACCGTGGACATGTATTTAATAGCGCCTAGTGTGTGGAGAATCTCTTTCATTGGCCTAGGCGTTTCATATTCTTTCTCCATTAGCGTGTTCAAAAAACGTGCATCAAGGCAAATTCGCACCGAGTTGTCCCTTTTCAGCGTGGTCATAATAGGAGATACATAGGGGGTTGCCATTCGCTTGATAACCCCCCACTGCAGCATCTGGTTCAACTGTGCTTGAATTGCCTCCTTGTGAGCAATAGGGACTGGGTATTGCCTGTTAAAAAATGGTTGGTCTACGCGCAGCTTGTTAGAATGAACATACTCCGTGGTGATACCTGGCCGATCCGAAAAAATAGCAGCATGTTTGTAAAGAAGGTTTCGGAACAACTCTTTCTGGTTGACTGACAAATTACTACTCTCTAACAGCGTCTCCAGATCGGCGGTCAGAAACGCCGGCTCTGCACTTAATGATAAAATCGAGATGGCACGCTGTTGAATCGACCGAAGCTCTACGGAAGACGGCTTCCCTAACACATGCTGAGCATTGACCTCCGGGACCACCAACCAGCCATTACTTACACACAAAAAAATCTTTTCCTCCTCGAGGTTGATGTTGGCCTTGAATCGACGAAGAAAATCCATTCCGATGATCACCGGATAGGCTAAATCTGGCACGTGCACAAATTCGTGATGGAACACCTCTCCACCGATATAGAAAGTGATCAACGACTGCCGCATAACCCGGCGTTGCTTCATCTTGAATGCGCCAGCCACCCGAATTCCAGCGCATGGGAATGAAGGAATCTGCGAGTGATACTCCTCCAACTGGGACCACACATCATCTCCATATACACACAACTGACTTCCTGAGTCAATAAGCGCCATAAAACATATTTTGAACATGGTAATTTCGATAACTGGACAGCGGGAATTCAAAAACTCGTGGTTCCCCTCACATTCACCAAGTAACTCGGCCCGCGTATCTCCTAAACCACCATTGGCCCTCGATATTACGGCTTCCACAATTGGACCTACTGCTGTGAAAGGCCGCCCTCGTTTCCCTCTTCCGTTCCTTCCCCTTCTTCGCTATCTAAATCCAAACAAGCTACCGGTTTTGAATCAAACGGCAGATTTTTTCTATGTTGAAAAGGTCTCCGGTCGCCCCCACCAGCAGCCCCATGCTCAAACTCTCGAAACCTACCGGGTACTGGCGAGCGGTTATTATTAGAATTTCCAGAGATATTTCCAAAATAATAATCCGCCTGTCGAAGCCTCTCCATTGCTTCGACCAAAGTTCGGGTTCCCACTAGCACTGATGAGATTCCAGGATGGTAGTGACGAGCAATAGTTTGGATTAGCAAAGCTTCAGAATATTTCGGGACTAGATGCTTAGCTTTCACTACATGTTTCATAAAATGGTCTACCAACGAACCGTTTTCTTCGCGGTACCTCGCCGACTGCAACTCCAATTTCACCTGCAGCTGCTGCATTTCAGACCAGAATTGCGCCAAAAAAGAAGTTTTGAATTCATTAAAATTCGAGAAAGTATCTACATACGCTTGACCCCACAATCGCGCCTTTCCCCTAAGTTGATTGAGTATTGCATGCTGAAAACCTTCCGCTGAAAAATTTTCTGAACCACCCATTAAGTATTCCAGTTGGTCTACGAAATCTACGGGGTGTATCCCATTTGACCCATCAAAAATTGGTAAACTTTTACTCATTTCCAACAACCCAAGACCTCTACCAGATTCGAAATTTGTGAGTTGTGGGTTTTGACTTTGCGTTGTCCCAGTCGTCTCCCCAGGGGCTCTATTCTCGAACCGTTCGAATTCAATTCGTATACGAATAAAGAAAGATGCACTTATGTATGCGACGTATATTGAAGTGAACTAGAAGATCGAAATCGTATACGAATATCGCTCGAGAATAGACCCCCTGAAGGTAAACAATCGCGCCGCACTGCTGATACCAGCTGAGTGATCAAAGTATTGAATTGCTGTTCACTCATGGTGATATTCGCGGACTGTGATCCTAACAATCTGTCATTTGATGATAAATTGGTGGCAACGTTAGATTGATTTAAACCTAACCCTATATCGTTAATCAGATTTTTCCCTGCATTTTTATACACTGGTAATGTGGAAACATAGTCATGCTCTTCCCGACTCCCTACACCTGACCTCATTCTGGAAGATTGTTGATAACCTGGATCAACTACTACAGTTGTCGGTACTTTTGGTTGTCCTTGGCCTTGATACTTAGTTTTGGTAGGACCAAACCCTCCGTTCATAGCCCCATGCTCCCCTTCATTTAGTCCACCCGGTATATTGGGTTGGAAACTCAGCTTTGACTGGGTAGTCCCAGCCCTTACCATTGGATTAAGGTCTGGCAAAAACTTGGGATCAAACTGACCGGGAAAATTTTGAAAGTTTGGGCCACCCTGTATATTCGACCTAGGAGTTGGTGTCTGTGACTCGGTGCTCAAATGCTTATTACCAAAATCATTTAATGGAAAATTATCACCCTCTTTATTTTGACCACCCTGTATAATCGGATTTGAATTAAATACTGGCTGAGGAAATTTCATGGAGTTATTTGGGCCCTCACTAGGCCAAGCACCATACACATGATCTATGGGCCTACCACACCTTATTTGATCACCCTGTATAATTGGATTAGTATTTATCATGGACTGGGAAAAAACATTGTTTGAACTTGGGAAGTTACCCATCCGAACAAAATCCTTATTATACATGGGCCTTCCATCTGACATTTGACCACCCTGTATACTTGAAAATGAAACTGCTGGGGCCCTATCGTTACTGTTAGTCTGTGCAGAGGATACAGGAAAAATATGACTATTATAATCTCCTGACACTGTTGGTTTGGACCTACTAGTACAATTATTCTCTTCAGTATTTGTGGAAAAAATATCACTATCATCACCCTGCTTAGATTCTAACTCAATTTGAACAGAATTTGATACTCTATTTGGTTCACAACTAGTTGTACTAGTTGAAGTACTTGTGCTAACTACTACATCACTGAAAATTCTAATGTCGTCCCTATTAGTTTTCCTATAATGAAGCCTTTCATCATGGGCTTCCCCATTTTTGTTCATTTTGTTACTTGTTACATCCTCATAAGGTGGAGGCGGGGGCCTCTCTGCATCAACACCATGATCAATACATAACGACTTCCTACCTTGGTTATCAGCTTCCATATTTCCATCTGCTCTTACCACATTTTCAGCTTGGTACCCCTCGTTTGTAACGGAGGCACTCGTTTTTGGGATGGCTCTTAGTGAAAACCTACTTCTACTCCTTGTAGGATATCCCCCATCACTGTACCTACATGGGAGATCTACTTAACGGCATCCTTCTTTTGAGATTTATCCAACAAAATTACCAACACCTTCATCCACGTGTTCCACGTTTGGCGACAGATGTGACTCGTAGGAAGGTAATCTCAGGGTGTTTTGGGGGTTTGCTTCAACAAGTGGAAATTAGGCAACTTTGTTGACGGTTCTCGAGCTTTATTGGCCACAAAGGTAGATACAATCCGCGGTGCTCTACAACTAATAGAGAAAAATATTTTTACATTTGATCGCTGATAATAATGATATGCAACAATCACATTCCCGCCATAACCTCAAAAGACCACAGCCAAACTACACTATTTTAATCGAATAAATGAAAACTTTGTTCACTCACCTAATACCAGGCAGGTCTGGGCTTCAATACTTGGTATTAAATCCAGCACTTTGCCCTAAGGCTACTAAATTGCAATAATTACTCGCGGAAAAAATACACCTGGCTATCGATGCCGATAACGCTGTTATTCCGAATGCCAATTTCAGCTAGACCTACACCTGCGATAAGCTATCTTGATAAAAGAATCATCGAAATCAGACCGACCCTGACATCTAGGAGTGGTGGGACAAAGCTCTATCTGCACGCGGGTAGAGGTCTGGGTGAGCTAGAGAGCAACATCACGACAGCCATGTTGGTAGTGAAAAAGGGTTTGCTACAGGAAGAAACATATAAAAAAGCGGAACAAGGACTCAAAAAAATATACAGCTGGCTTAGTGAAAGTATGCTTAGCTTGAATATTGATAAAACGAAATTTATTACTTTTTCACCCACAATAAGAGATCAACCCTTAAATGAAAATATTTGACTCCATGGATCCGGATGTACAAATGACTTCGACTGCGCATGTTCTATGATAAAAAAATCGATAATATAAAGTACTTGGGAGTAATAATTGACCAACATATTCGTTGGAATGAACACATCAATCATACTACAACGAGACTACGTAAATTGACTTACAAATTTTACCAGTTGAAAAATATTCTGAATGAAAAAAATAAAATAATGGTGTACGATGCCTTGGCTGAGTCCATTATTCGCTATTGCATTATTGTTTTGGGTGGGACTTTTCGAACTTCCCTTCACTGCTTAGAAGTTGCACAGAATACTCTACTGAAAATACTGTTCAATAAAAACAGAAGATTTGGAACTGAGCAACTTTATAATGAAATAGGAATAATAAATCTAAAGCAGCTGTATTGCCACCAATGCCTCATCTGGACAAAAAACTCTATATTCTCTCCTACATTACATTATCATCATACTCGAAGAACAGCAAGGCAAGAAATTCAAAAATTCCAATTCAATTAAATTACACCCTGTTTAACTAGGATAAAACGATAGTTATATCCTGTACCAGCCTACAACATTTCATCTCCCAGTATATGGATGTTTCCATATATCCAACTGCATCGCCTCATCTAGAGTTATCAAGAACGTGACGCCATCAGCAAGAATATGATACTTTCTTAAAATTGTAACTGCAGGATTATTATCTAGATTATTCACAAGAACTTTTCCTATCGAGATTGTTATTCCATACTTCGAAGACTCAACACGTCCCCAGAGCAACACTAAATGGTTTACTTGGTTTGAATAAATAGTTTTATTAAAATCAACCCTAGACCATCATTCATAATTGGCGCAGTCGAAGAGAGGATTTGACGAAGAAGTTTCCAGTACAGTTGCACCTTTCCTGAAATTGGAGAATTTCTTGTGTTCTACACTTTATTGTCAAAAGGCCAACGGAGTTTGGGTAGCAATCCACAGCCATAATTCCAGATGACGATCATCGACGTTATTCTGATTGCGTAAGTCATATTTTCTATCATAGTAAGTGCATTGTTTCGTATTTATTCCCACACAATTCCTCTTCCCATTCATACTTCCATTTGAACACGATGGCAGAATACAGTTTGAAAGATTTAACTTGTTTGATACCAGATTTTGACGGAAGTTCAGAAAAATTAACAAATTTCATTGATGCCTGCACAAGCGTGATTCAGTTATGTAACCAATCTCAAGAATCTTTAATCTTATTCACATAAAAAAACTCACAGGTAGAGCAGCATAAATAATTGATGCAAGAAATTTGAATACTTGGGATGAAATCAAGATTTTGTAAATTTCACATTTTGGAGATTCAAGAGATTCAACAAGCTCATTGTATGATTCGCAAACATTGGTTCAAGAGAAAAACGAATCATCTTACTCATTATGTCATAGACTCGAAGCTCACTGTTCAAAAATTCGTACATCTATCAATCTTGATGAACGATTAACTCAAAATAAAAAATTAACGCAAATCTACATGTTCGACGATATCGCATTGAAAACTTCATTAGTAGGTTTACACCCAAGGTTAGGTTCAATAATAAGAGCTCAGAGACCTGATAACTTGAATGGAGCCGCAAATTTCATCGCCGAGGAAGAAAAACTCAATTACCTTCAGTATCGCCAAGAAAAATCTGAGTATCCTAAACGAAACCAAAACACCAGAGTTAGCCAAAACTTGAACAAATACCAGAATTTTCACTTTACTATTGTCAATATTGCAAAAAACAAGGACATCTTCTAAAACAATGTCGACTTAGACAAAGGAATAATTCACGATATCACACTCAAACACAAAGGCAACAAACATTCAGACAACCACCAGACAATCCACGCAGCCCTTTCAATCACACTGAACAGCGTTTCATTCCGAATCATATTACACAACAAAGTCAAAACATTCACCAATTTTATCCAAGCTAAGGTTTCCAACCTTCAAACAATCAATATCATCACAATTAGGCACAAAATTCTAATCAAAACGACAATCGAAGACAGTTCAGTCAAAATGATAAACAAAGAGTTGACCATTTGAACTAGCAACTAGGGCAGGAAATGGGCAACCTGACTCTAGGAGAGAATACCGCTCCTCACAAAGCTCACAACCCTCACAACGCTCAGAACACTCAGTACACGCAGAACACTCAGTACACGCAGAACACTCAGTACACTCAATACCCTCAAAGTTCAACCAACAACCAGACACAACTTATACCAACTACTACCACATTGAGTTCTCGACTTTAGGTGGTAGATGGTCTGATCGCCCGGTGAAATACCACCATATACCAACATGATGAAGTCTATTAGAGTAAAACACTCCGGAAGTAAAATACCTCTTCATTCGGATTTCCGGGCGAGAGGTACTCGAGGGGACTCTTCTTCGAAGATTAATTTTTGCAACATCCGCGGACTCAACAAAAACATCGATAACCATTATTCCAAATTTTTTGGGATTTTCTCTCCTCGTTTCTATAAAATAAAAATATGAATATTATTTCAATATACGTGTAGTAAGGACAAATCAGATGATTTGCCCCAAAATGTCACTGCGTTTAAAGAATTTTCCTATCAGAGAGCCTAAAAGAAAAATTCACTAGCTTGTCAGTGACAATTTGTATTGAAAAAATTTTTGGAGAAAAGAAATAATGGTATATAGAAAAAATATCAAATTTTCACTTATCTTTGGACGTTTCGGGACCGGTTCTGCTCCCGTTTTCAACATGAGAAGAGATTATTTCAATAGCGAAGTCGTATAATGTCTTGAAGCTTTTCAGTTTTCAATGACAATTGGTGACGTTGGCAATCAAATGAGTTACAGGATGTTTTCATTAATTGATCTTGAATTCACCATTTTCATGTTCAGATTTTAGTAGTGAATACCATGTTCTGTCTATATCTATATAGACCACACCCTCATCTTCACAACCTGCCGTTTCCATGTACCATCCAGCACCACAATTCCTACCCGTCTCATGTGGCATTACCATTCGGCCGACTGGGAAGGTCTTCGTATGTTTTTTTCAGCGTTTCCATGGAAGAGAGTTTGTTTCTCCTCAGCAGATCCAACACGATGTGCTGAGACAATTTCTGAAATCATCATTTCGGGGATGCAAACCTACATACCGAACACTGCAAGGAGAACATCTTCCGATAAGGCCTGGTGCAGTAGAAACTGCTCTAGAGCTGTCGCTTCCAAACAGGCAGCATTCCATCGATGACAGAAAAATCCTGGCCCTGAGACTAGAGCAGAATATGTCGAGGCTAGAGGCAGATGCAATGAAACAATTCGATCATCAAAGGATGCTCATCATAATGTAAAAATAAGATCAAAACTTGTTGCATGTATTAACGGATCCCGTTCATTTTGGTCCTTCGCCACTCTGGATTCATCGGGAAAAAAACCTCCAAACAAAACGCCAATTGACAGTCATATGCTCGAGATCGCCTTTCGCCAACGTACTATAAGGAAGATTTTATTGAGTCTCAACACCAACAAAGCTTGTGGCTCCGACGGAATCCCACCGATTGTCCTTAAGAAATGTGCTCCCGAACTAACACCTGTTCTCTGCAAGTTGTTCAACTACTCTTACATATTGGTATATTCCCGTCCAACTGGAAAATTGCAAGAGTACAACCAGTTCCTAAAAAAGGCAAAAAGACCCTACCCAGCAACTACAGACCGATCGCACTGCTATCTATTATTTCAAAGATCATGGAGAAGGCTATCAACATCGAGCTCATGAAATACCTGGAACCTGGAATATTCTGGTATTATCAACGATAGGCAATATGGCTTCCGTCATCAGAGATCAACTGGTCACCTGCTCGCTTACGTCTCACATGTATGGCAGATATCTATTGAAAAAATGCTGAAACCTTAGCCGTGGCACTTGCTATCTCCAAGGCATTCGATCGGGTCTGGCACCACGGACTCCTCGTCAAGCTTTCATCTTTTGGCTTGCCTCCTCAGCTATGTTCTCTGCTAGCTAGTTTTCTCTCAAACATGTCTCTCCATCTAGTGGTCGACGGAGTTTCATCTGACTCTCTTATCATAAATGCTGGTGTTCCGCATGGACCAATTTTAGCACCAACACTATTTCTACTCCATATCAACGATTTGTTGGAAGCAACTTCATGTGTAGTGTGATAGTGCCCTCCATACCGCCTTCTCTTCCAGGGCCCCAATTCCAGCCAAACAAATCAGAAACGAACGAGGAAGAAATGTTGACAACATAAATATGGACCTGGCAACAATTCTCGCATGGGGATCCGATAACTTGGTAGATTTCAATGCAAACGAAACACAAGCATGCATTTTCTCTAGAAAAGCCGATCTCACTGTGCCCAACGAAAGCTTTTCAGTAGTAACCATACCTTTGGAGACATCCATTTCGATACCTGGTATTACTATCAGCAATAACCTTTCTTGGGAAAATCACATGAGATCAATTGCTAAAAGTGCATCCCGAAAACTTGGTTTTCTGTTTCGGGCCAGGAGCTATCTCACTTCCAGTCAGCTGCTTATGATCTATAAGGCACAGATCCGACCTGTCCAGGAATACTGTTCCCATATTTGGACTGCAGCACCCAAACATACCCTAAAACTGTTGGATTCTGCCCAAAAAAGGGCAATTCGTCTTGTGGGTGATGCATCGCTCACAAACTCACTCACTTCTCTGGAACACCGTAGAAAAGTTGGCGATCTGTCTCTATTTTATAGATATTTTCATGGGCGGTGCTCTTTTGAAATATCGACAATTGTTCCTACCTTGGCAGTCCCTGCGAGATTAACCCGTCGAGTTGAGGACCCGCGCCCCTTCGTGGTCACTTTGGAGACCTGCAGAACATCTCTTTCCAAAGACTCGTTTATCCAACAAACAGCAAGGCTCTGGAACATATTGCCAAGGGAGGTGTTCCCCGAGGCATATAACCTCCAGACATTCAAGAAAAACACCAATTCCTACCTTATTTCCCTTGGTTCTCACGATGTTCACTGAACATTAAAGGATATCCCTTTTTGTGTGAACCAGAACATAAAATAAATGTAACTCATTCTATATGCTCGATAAAAACAACAACTATTTATCTATACAGGAGCTGCAATTTCGATTTGTAAACCCCATGTAGTACCTATAGATATATAGAACTTATTAACGAACGATTGATAGTCCACGGTATTCCAAAATTTTCATTTAATTATTTTCTCGAAATTCAAAGGTGCCAAGTACAATTTTTTTCGCTCATATCATCAACGAACCTCCATATTACTCAACATAATTCAGATGGTTCAGATAATGTAATTGTTTACAGAGTGAAACATTATAAACATTTCAGTGATGTCTGAAAATTCTATGTAATAATGAAATATCGAAAAAATAATTTAGGCATGCAATATAGTATTCCCATTCCATCATGAATCACAATTCATACATTTCATACAGGGTGATTTGAAAAATTGGTGACACCTAAGACCGATTTATTCATACACATCCTGTATATTCGAGTGAATTGTTAACCTCCCAAGATAGCTGATACCGTATGAACATGATTTCGTTGAGATATATAGGGTGATCATGAAGATTTTCGATGATGAAAATGACGAAAAATCGTGTTTTTTGAAATCACCCTGTTATTCATGATTAACTCGGTGAAATTCCCTAATTATTTTTTTAATATATTCATCATTCGCTCCTCAACGCTGTCTTGAAAATTCAGTTTCCTATATCATGACGGGTGTCATAGTTATTAATTCAGGAACTTACCATTTGCATGAAGAGTTGAAGAGACTTGTTCACTTACATTCGCATAGTGGCCGATATTTTTCACAAATAGTGAAACGTGACAATCTGGAGACGAAAATGAGTTTAGTATTCATATACAGGGTGAACATTAGAAATTCAATAACAATAGCAGATATATGAATTTAATAATATTAATATAATGTACAGATAGTTAGGCGAATTTCGTTGGTATACAAGCTCTGCCAAAATGAAAAACGAACAATACCTAGGAGATGGGAGAATGATTCGGTCTTTCACGCTTCCATTTCTAATAGGGAGAGTTGAATCCTGGAATCGACAGATTTTTTCACATTTGTTTTCCACTCAGAATCAGGCGTTTCCATCATTTTCATATTTGCTTGCTATCAGTAATTATTATAATATCATTAGATTCATATTCATATCACATTCCAATGATATAATTCGATACGTATATATGATGGTGAAATAGAAAATAATCCTAAAAAGTTAATTCCTATTGAATGCAAAAATGGGTTTCTGTACTATTGGTTCATATTCGATATTATATCAAGTAGGTGAGCTATAATCAACAACGATCTGTCAGTGAACTTGTCACGCGGATATCGATTATTGATTTCACTTTGAGTGTTGTAATTTAGGTTTGTGGAATTTATTGTTCATAATTTTATCTCATTATAGTTCTCAAGTAGTGATAGTGTTCCAAATGGCGTTGGTTAATAGGGGGGACTGTTACGTTTGTGATAGAAACTGTAGAATACACAGCAAATGACTAGGATACATGGAGAAGGAAATATCGAAAAACAGGAAATGGCTATATTGAGAAGACAAGCTGCAGAAAGACCTCCTCCTTGCTGAGGAAACTAGAGCTTGTTTCAATTGTTTCCAAGCGATACTCAACGACATTAGACAATTACAAAATAATCCCAACTGTCTTCGTCTCAATGTTTTATCTCCAGCAACAAGTCGTACTTGTATGGTTTGTCTTTCCCACATTAATATTCACAGAATGGCCATTGACTGTAGAGTGAATAATTTTATTATTTCTAACATTTATGTTCCCGAAAATGTAAGAATATGTGCACATCATCTTGACAATGGCGGATTCCTCTTGAATATTTTTTATGCTGGTTTGCGTTTTGTCAATAGACCGTATTTAATGAAACAATTGAACCAATTCCTGCAATGCCTCAGAACAGCTGCAACTTGTTTATATTGATTGTACATATAATAGGATAGAAAAATGTAGTGATTTTAGAGTATTACGCCAATCCTATTGCTACCATAAAATGGAACATTTGATCAAACCGGAAGTAATGGTCGCCTCAGATGGATATATTTTAGCAATAAACGGGCCCTATTTCTCAGCATGATAATGATGGAATGCGAGCATGGTTTCAAGAAGGTGATATTGTGGTAGTAGATAGAGGCTATCGAGATTCAATTCCCCTATTTCAAGAACTTGATATCAACTACCATATGCCTCCTCTACTTGCGAGGGGCCAAAACCAGCTCACTACTTCCGATGCGAATAAAGCCCGACTAATAACCAGTACACGATGGATCGTTGAATCTCGGAATGGCCATTGGAAGTGAATTTTCAAATTTTTGAAAGGCACTTTGTCTATAACACATTCAATTCATTTGCATGATTTTATTAACATTGCTGGAGCATTGATAAATCGGTTCCGGCCACTGATAAGTATGCCAGGAACAGTTGAAACAGCAACACGAATGATGGAAAAATCACATGAGGTGAACTTAGTACAGGCACGTGTTGAAGCCGAAAATCTGCATTTGAGAAATGGTCGCTGGGTTTTACTTAATCATCTTCATGTTCCTGAATTCCCCCGTTTGACATTGGAATACTTGGAAGATTCAACAGGCATATATATCATATCCAGTTATCAGCTGCATATATTCAGGATAAGCTTCAGAGGGAAGAAACAAACATACTAGAAGTGGACGAATTTATTGCTGAGCCCAATATTGTATGGTTACGAATCTCCTCAAGATTCAGGAATGCTACCAAATATATGCTGTGGGTGATATACAACATCAAAGATTTCATAGAGTCACCAATAATTGGATATTATTGTATGTACTTGCAAGTCAGGGGCCAGAACATTAGGTACTTGTGCACATGTCGCGAGTGTTTTGTGGTTCCTCGGATATGCAAGACATGCGGAAAATCATCGTTACCCATCTACATTACTTTTGAACTGTATTATTGATGCTGCAAACAGATTAGCACC
This sequence comes from Phaedon cochleariae, assembly GCA_918026855.4. Lineage (NCBI taxonomy): Eukaryota > Metazoa > Arthropoda > Insecta > Coleoptera > Chrysomelidae > Phaedon > Phaedon cochleariae. The sequence goes on along the minus strand of OU896712.1, from coordinate 34,690,996 downwards.
TGAAAATATCGTTCATGGACCTATTATAGTTGAAAACTAATCGTTTAGGTACTATACCATAGCCCTTATCGATTACTGGCTCTATAATTGAAGTGCTGACCATTTTAGCATCCCCTTTGAGGTTATACTCTCGGTAATGTATGGAAGCTATTCGGTGCTCGTTAATGATCTGACGTTCAAAATCATCCGGAATTCCATACAAATATCTTTAAATCCTTGGATATCCTACTACTCAGATTAGTTTCTAATGGGACGATTGAGTCTGTCCTTATTTTCTCATAAGGGGACTTTCACGGTATAAAGTCCAATTATACAAATGTCCAAAGTCAAGGACCCTATAACCCTGGTCAATCAGCTAACTAACATGCAACCACCAATATAAGATTAATCAAACACCACAACGGGAATAGAGATTGTTTTTCTGCCCGAAACAATCTCAAATTCCCACCTTGTCCACACCCAGAGAAATAGTCGGTTGTAAATCCCAAACGTTCAGTGAAATATAGGAGCCAGTCACTATATTCATCAAATATTACTAGGTACTACAGAAAAGGGTGATACTATATAGTATTTGTATGATACAATTTGGTAGTAGTAATATTATTTATATAGTATAGTATTATTATGTTTTTTTATTGCTTGGAGCGCACGAAAGGGAATCCCTATAATGTTCAAAGAACATCGTGATATTTGATGAATATATAGTTACTGGCGCCCATTTTACTAAACGTTTGGTATTTACTACCGACTTCTTTTCTCTGTGCATAATAACAGGAATAGTAGCTATTTGATAGTATAATGCAAATGTCTATGATTCCTCATTTCCAAAACAACACCCGAAGCCCAAAGAAAACCATGCAAACATTATAAAACTTCAGTCTCTAGGCACCAGTCCTTGTAGATTGGCTTGATTTTTTTCTTTCATACACGTTCCATCATAAACTATAGACTTGAAGTTATGTGTCCGACAGGCGACAGGGTTTTCTTATTGTGTGAGGACCGTAGCGCTGCTACGGGGGAGGTGGATTCGGTTAAGGCTGTTGCTAGTCACCTTAAGTGATTAGTGATGTCCCGTACCGGGGCCTCATACACTTTAGGGCGAGTCCAACTATCCCAGCAGCCAGAATTGAATCTGGAACATGTATGAGTTGTATGTTGTAACTCATGTGCCGTATATGCAGTTAGCTCCGGAATGGTGGATTGCATTGATGGATGGGCCTTCATAGATCATTTATGTTACACTTGATCTCCACATTCTCACGTTTCACTATTTGTGAAAAATCTCGGCCACTTGACGAATGTAAATGAACAAGTTTCTTCAAGTCTTCATAAATTGATGAACAATAAATTCCACAAAGGGAATTTTCTGAGTTACAACACCCAATCTAAAATCAACAATCAGTAGCCGCGTGACAAGTTCAGTATTTTCTTGTCATTATGTCCCATACAACACCTTTTCTTATTTATCGCTGCTATTTCGGAAACTTCCAGTATAATAGGATTATTTATATTACACCATCATACGTATTGAATTATATCATTGGAATGTGATATGAATATGAATCTAACGATATTATAATAATTACTGATGGCAAGCAAATATGAAAATGATGAAAACGCCTGATTCTGAGTGGAAAACAAATGTGAGAAAATGTGTTGATTCCAGGATTCAACTCTCCCTATTAGAAATGGAAGCGGAAAGACCGAATCATTCTCCCATCTCCTAGGTATTGTTCGTTTTTCATTTTGGCAGAGCTTGTATACCAACGAAATTACTATCTGTACATTATATTAATATTATCAAATTCATATATCTGCTATTGTTATTGAATTTCTAATGTTCACCTTGTATATGAATACTAAACTCATTTTCGTCTCCACATTCTCACGTTTCACTATTTGTGAAAAATATCGGCCACTATGCGAATGTAAGTGAACAAGTCTCTTCAACTCTTCATTGAATTCTGAATTAATAACTATGACACCCGTCATGATAGGAAACTGAATTCTCTAGACAGCGTTGAGCAGCGAATGATGAATATATTAAAAAATAATCAGGGAATTTCATCGAGTTATTCATGAATAACAGGGTGATTTAAAAAAACACGATTTTTTGTCACTTTCATCATCGAAAATCTTCATGATCACCCTATATATCTCAACGAAATCATGTTCATACGGTATCAACTATCTTGGGAGGTTAACAATTCACTCGAATATACAGGATGTGTATGAATAAATCGGTCTTAGGTGTCACCAATTTTTCAAATCACCCTGTATGAAATGTATGAATTGTGATTCATGATGGAATGAGAACAGTATATTGCATGCCTAAATTATTTTTTCGATATTTCATTATTACATAGAATTTTCAGACATCACTGAAATGTTTATATGTTTCACTCTGTAAACAATTACATCATCTGAACCATCTGAGTAATATGGAGGTTCGTTAATGATATGAGCGAAGAAAATTGTACTTGGCATCTTTGAATTTCGAGAAAATGATTAAATGAAAAATACCGATTTGTAACTTCAACGCTCTGTATCTCAGAATCTGTTCATCAAAGAACTTTACGATTCTGCAGGTTCAATCAGTTCATCGAATTCTAAAACATACTGAAAATACAGAAAATTTCACCGAGAACCATTTTACGTACTAAAAGTGCGGGGTCCTTTGTGCCAAAAAATTCCTTCAAAAACTGAGGTGGAAATAAATGCGGTACAATGTCCATAGATAGAGAATGAGTATGAAGATTCATCTTCTTCAAATATTTCTTGATAAATGTTTGACACACTCTACACTCTGTATATTGAGAACTTTGTATTTTCGGTCCAGCAAGGCGTAGTTTTCGATAATATAAAGTGTGTCAAACATGTATTATAAAGTATTTGAACAAAATGAATCTCAATTCTTATTCTAAGTCTATGGACGTGGATAACACATTCAATTTTACCCCTGTTTGTGAAGCAATGTTTTGCACAAATTTATACAATGAATTGGTATTAATTTTTTTCCACGGAAACGCAGCAAGATAGCAAAACAATTCGGGAGACTAAAATGTTGTATTTTCAGTTAATCATTAGGATATGGAGATAGAGCATTAAAAAAAATCAAGGGCGCACATTTTATTGACAAAAATATTCGGTAGGGTGTCCCCGGGACGCCACTGGATTTCACAATTCTAATTTGAAAATGGCTTGATCGGCCCCTTAAGAGAAAGAATATCATAACCAAATTTCAAGAGAATTGGTGAAAGAATATTCGAGATATTCATAAAAAAACGATTTTTTCTACAAAGTTCAACACACTGTATCTTGAAAACTATGCATTTCCGGACTCAAGTATATATGAAATAAATTCCATGTTTTCTCATGTAGAATCACCCCCTTGATTTTTTGCGCATAATTTCCGGACACCCTGTATACAATCATACCTATAAGTAAGGTGACTATAATTGACTATAGCCACCTTACCTATAAGTCTGACATAGGTATTTGAATACATATAATTTTTTTTCGATGTACCTATAGTTCTATTAATTTATCAATGAATTTCTTTCTGCATGTTAAGTTTCCTTTTCAGATATACCCAACGAAAATCATTGTCAGTCACTTGTATTCAGAATTTTTGAAATAATAAATTTTTTTCCTTTTCGTGAAGAGTCACTCTATTTAAATCGACTCAACAAAAGTAATCTAAGTCTAAAAGCCTATGGGTCATTCAAAAATTCGTGAAGAATGTTTTTAGAATAAGTTCCTCTTTTCCTCATCAATGAAATCGAGTGAATAACGATGCAATTTTATTTGAAATTTTTATGACGAATCACAAATCGATAAACGCACGTTTTCCGATGGGCAGTCGGCGCGGCGCTGGATTAGGCCGGCGTTCGATTGTTTGCCTCGGCACGCCAGTTGCACGCAGGGGCTAGACGCAAGTTCCACAAACTACCATCATACGGCTTATCACCTCAGCTATGCCATCTCTTATCGAGTTTTCTTTCAGGCAGATCGCTTCACGTGGTGGTGGACGGTGTATCGTCTGATACCATTGGCATCAATTCCGGCGTTCCACAAGGATCAATATTTGGCACCAACATTATTCCTGCTTCATATCAATGATCTGTTGGGAGTAACAACTTGCCCCATCCACAGCTTTGCAGATGATAGTACCCTCCATACTGCGTTCTCTTCCAGAATTCCCATTTCGTCCCAGGAAACTAAGAACTCACAGCGCAGGCAGGTCAATGCTGTCAATGAAGATCTTGCTGAAATCACAGCCTGGGGAACAAACAACCTAGTTGAATTCAACGCCACCAAAACTCAAGCCTGCATTTTCTCTAGAAAGGCGGAACTCAGTATGCCCGATATTGTAATGTCTGGCTCCACCATCCCCACCAAGCCCACCATATCTATGCTCGGTATTTCCATCAGCAACACTCTTTCATGGGATAATCATGTCAGATCCATCGCAAAAGCTGCTTCACAAAAACTCGGATTCTTGTTCCGTGCGATAAGCTACTTTACACCTCAACAGCTTATCATGATCTACAAAGCGCAGATACGGCCTGTTCTAGAATACTGTTCCCACATATGGGGTTCAGCACCAAAACATACGCTGATGCTCTTAGATTCCATCCAGAGAAGAGCCATTCGCCTGGTGGGTGACGCCACACTCACTCACACTTTGACATCGTTGGAACACCGTAGAAATGTCGGCGACCTTTCACTTTTCTATCGATACTTCCACGGGAAATGTCCTTTCGTTGTCAACCTCGAAAGATGTCGAACAGCACTCTATCAAGACTCCTTCATCCATAGAACGGCTAGGCTCTGGAATTCATTGCCTGTGGAAGTATTCCCAACAACATATAATCTCCAAAAGTTCAAAAAAAATTTCAATACCTACCTCCTGTCCCTATCCTCCCTAGGAACGCACGATGTTCTTTGAACATTATAGGGATTCCCTTTCGTGCGCCAAAATAACTTTGGCATCTGTAAAGTGCTCCAATCATTGGAACCATTTTTTTTGTCATGTGTTCTGCATGTTTATACCAATTCAATTTGTCGTCAATTATTAATCCCAAGTATTTAGTATGATCAACCTTTTGAATTGCCTGCTCTCCTATTTTGATATCTGGGTCATGACTTTCTTTATTTTTGAATAACATATACACTGTTTTTTTCACATTTATCTGCAGCTTCTTTGCCAGGAGCCATCGAGCATACAGTGTGTCCCACTCACCATGCTCATCATGGGTATCTTTTTAACGATGAGAGATACGAGGTCGGTTAAATGACACCAAATGTGGAGTTTGTCGAGGCCAACTATGATGTGAAAAAATATTTTGATAAAATCTATTCGTTTTTGTTTTATACGCAAAAAACAGATTTTGATCATTTTCATGTCTCCTCCGTAACTTCTTTATGTATGAAAATATTCAAATAGGAATTTTACATTCTCATGGCAGTTTTTCAAAGTGATTTCGAAAAAAATATGAAATTTTTACCAACTCTTCTAGAATTTGAGATATCAGCACCAACTTTAGTTTTTCAAATGTAGGTCATAGCTCACTATGACTCAGTTACAAATAACTTTTTCTTCTCTTACAGATGATATGTCGCAGTAATAATTTTGTGTTGATAACAACGGAGTTATCGTCATTTATACAAAAACAAAAAATTATTTGGAAGCCGCCATCTTGAATTTATGAATTTCAACAAAAAAATCATGATCTCCGACCTCAAAAACCCCCACTTACCAATTTCGAATGGAATCGGACCAAATCTTGTCCGCCATCTTGGAGCAGCCATTTTTTCTTAATTTCAACAAAATTTCCATAACTCCGATTAACTTGAGATTTGGCAGGTGTTCATAATTTCGGTGACCATACATTATGGAATTTTTGTTGAAATTAAAAAAAAATGGCTGCTCCAAGATGGCGGACAAGATTTGGTCCGATTCCATTCAAAATTGGTAAGTGGGGGTTTTTGAGGTCGGAGATCAAGATTTTTTTGTTTTTGTATAAATGGCGATAACTCCGTTGTTATCAACACAAAACTATTACTGCGACATATCATCTGTAAGAGAAAAGAAAGTTATTTGTAACTAAGTCATAGTGAGCTATGACCTACATTTGAAAAACTAAAGTTGGTGCTGATATCTCAAATTCTAGAAGAGTTGTTATAAATTCCATATTTTTTTCTAAATCACTTTGAAAAACTGCCATGAGAATATGAAATTCCTATTTGAATATTTTCATAAATAAAGAAGTTACGGAGGAGACATGAAAATGATCAAAATCTGTTTTTTGCGTACAAAACAAAAACGAATAGATTTTATCAAAATATTTTTTCACATTTTAGTTGGTCTTGACAAACTCCACATTTGGTGTCATTTAACTGACCTCGTATCTCTCACTGTTAAAAAGATACCCATGGTGAGCATGGTAAGTGGGACACACTGTATAGTTCTAGCTTCTAGTTTTAGCTCCTTCGGAAATTCTCCTGTTTCGAACATTTTATCAACCAAGTTGACTAGGATTTGAAATCTGTGTATATAATAGATTGTCCCCAAAAGTGAACAACAAAATAGTATTAGAACAACATGGATTCATAAACAAACGATCAACCATCACTAACTTGATGTGTTTCACACAAATGGTCTGCGATGCTATCGACGCTCAATCTCAAGTTGACACGATATATACAGATTTCTCAGAGGCCTTCGACAAGATGGATCACACAATACTAATTTTAAAGCTGAGAAACTTGGGATTTGATGAGGATTTGTTGAACTTTTTCAGCTCGTATTTCACAGGTCGCTCACTATATGTTGAATACAGAGGTCACAAGTCGCAATCATTTATAGCCAGTAGTGGAGCACCACAGAGGAGTAATTTAGCTCCATTACTGTTTTCTCTGTATATAAACGATATTACGCAAAATATTTCAAGTAGGATTATTCTCTTTGCTGATGATCTGAAGTTATTTCGTCCCATTAATTCGATAAATGACTTTCAAACACTTCAAAATGACATTGACAAGGTAGCCACTTGGTGCACTGCGAATAACTTACCACTCAACATCAAAAAGTGTCACTCAGCGACCTACACATCTAAAGTAAACCTGATAGAATTTGTGTACAACATCGACGGTAAAGACCTTGAAAAACATGATCTAACTAAAGATCTCGGTATTTATTTTGATTCTAAACTGCAGTTCCTATCACATATCACCAAAGCCATATCATCAGCAAAAAGAATGCTAGGTATGATATTCAGAAATTGTGAAGATTTTGAGTGTCAAGACAGTTTTATAAATCTATTCAACACTTATGTGCGATCTCGCTTAGAGTATCGCTCACTGATTTGGTCCCCTATTTATTCAACTTACAAGCAAAGCCTTGAATCAGTACAAAGATTATTCATGAAATATATGATATACCAAATCGATGGGATATATCCAGAACAGGGTGTTGATAACTCTATATTACTGAACCGATTTTCACTTATCTCGTTGGAAGACCGAAGAAATTATTACTCGTGTCTATTTATTTATAAGCTCACTCATTATTTTGTTGATTGTCCAGATCTTTTGTCTCAGCTCAATTTTCTTGTACCTCGTATGAACAACAGAAACGAATTATGTTTTTATCTAACAACGCCAAGAACAAATATCCTAGCAAAATCCCCTATTTATATGATGTGTAAGAATCTTAATGATGTCTGCGACAAAATCGATCTCTATTCAACTAAAATTGGCTGTTTTAAAAGTAACTTAAGAAACCTCTACCACTAACTAAATACTCAAGGTAATAATAATTGATGTATTATCCTATATCTATTCACTTATTTCTATTATGAACTGTGTTTATTCTGTATTTGCATGTCCTGTAATTGGGTGCCTCACCTGTTTGGACAATAAACGTTTTTTTTTTTATTATTGTCTCCTGCACTTATAATAATTCTTTCATCTGCACTTATAATAATTCTTTCATCGTATTATCATTACCTGGAGCAGAATTCTTATTCATTTCCACTAAAACCTCTCTTACTTCGTGAATCGTGAAGGTACAAAGAATTTTTTATGTTGATTTCATCAAAATGATGTTGAAGTGGGTTACCTAAGAGTTTCGCATTGATTTTATTGACGATCGAATGACCTATATCACAAAAATATTTGTTGAATTTATTTCCAATTTCCATTTTATCTGTTATTAATGTTTTATCAACCTCGATTATATGTGCACTCGTTTGTTCCTTTTCATGTTTTATTAGGCTATTTATGAAGTTCCATTGTTTCTTTGGATTTTCCTCAGTATCATTCCATCTTTTTCTGAAAAAATTCGTTTTTAATTTTCTTTTTTCATTTTCAAATTGTTTTTTCTTATTTTTGAAGTCCCCTAGTATTTGTTGATCCTGTGGGAATTTTTTCATTAGTTTGTTTAATTCCTATCTTCTTTTCAATTGGTCTAAAAACGTGGGAGTTATCCAATCATTATTTTCCCTAATTTTCATTTTAATTGTTTTTGTCGCCCTACTTTTAGCTTCTTGTATGAGTTTGGTCAATGTTCCGAATGTATCAACTGGTATAGAATTTTCTAGTAGATTTTTCAAATTCTCCTCATATTTTGAGTTATCTAGTTTCTCGAAAGTTTTTTGAGTTTTACAATTGCACTTTTTAGTTTTTGAATACAATTCTACTTCTATTAGATTATGATCAGAAATTGTGCTGTATTCAATGTTTAGTTTACACTCTCCGATATTACTTGTTGCTAAAACATGATCAACAATGATGGTATGTGAGTTTTGTGTAATTCTGGTTGCATATTCTATACCTATATTGTTTTGGATCTCAAATCCATTCAATACAACACAATTTTTGATATTCACTAGTGGTCTCAGTATTATCTAATAAATTTATATTAAAGTCTCCAATTATCAGTGTTTTTTCCACCTGTTGTAGTATATCCTCTAATATGTCCAGGAATTCCTTCACATTGAATGATGGTGGTCTATACAGGGTGTTTCATAATTGAATGATGATCCTAAAGGGCGATAATCCTTGGATGATTTTAAGAAAAATTTTTCATGTGAACATAGGTCCGTAACAGCTTCGTTTCTGAGATACAGGATGTTGAAATTTAACAAAAAAATCAGTTATTCCCCAATATCTCTGAAAACGCTCTGGCTTTTTTCTTCAATTTTGGTACATGCCAAGAATGCATAGAAATATATTTTTTCCGTAATAAAGGATTACTTAATTTCCATCAGTGGCGTCCCTATTAACATACCCTGTCATATTTTTCATCAAAATAATGATACGTCACTGTCTTTTTTCCAAATGAATATTATTTTTGGAATACTCCAGGAATCTTCCAAAGAGTACGCGAGTCCATGAGAAGGAGGGCTGAAACGTGCATACTTGTAGGAGGAGTACATGATTTTGGTATTTATTTTGTTCTTAATAGTTATGTTTTTAAAAATAAAAATGTAATTTTATGCGTACTCATTACAAAAACTTAAAAATACTTGAATTGAAATTATAAAAATATTGCTCAGATCTTTTGGTTACCACAATTGTGAAATTAAGACTAAGAGTAAAAATCGAATAGGGACAAGCAAATGAATGCATTTTATTTTCTAACTCAAAAACCGTTCACCGGACGAAAAAAAGACAAGAGACCATTTTTATGAGAAGATAGAGAATCATCACAAAAATAATATTTATTTTGAAAAAAGACAGTGGCGTATCATTATTTTGATGAAAAATATGACAGGGTATGTTGACAGGGACGCCACTGATGGAAATTAAGAAATCCTTCATTATGGAAAAAATGTATTTCTATGCATACTTGGCATGTACCAAAATTGAAGGAAAAAGCCAAAGCGGTTTCAGAGATATTGGGGAATAACTGATTTTTTTGTTATATTTCAACATCCTGTATCTCAGAAACGAAGCTGTTACGGACCTATGTTCACATGAAGAATTTTTCTTGAAATCATCCAAGGATTATCGCCCTTTAGGATCAGCAATCAATTATGAAACACCCTGTATAATGCTATAATTTTTACACCATTTACCTGTAGATTCACCCCAACCATGTTGTATTGACTGTCGCCAGCAACATTGTTCATCTCGATGAACTTGATATTTTTTCTGATGTATATTGCAACTCCTCCAGGTCTCGTATCTCTACATGCATGCACAGCTGAATACCCATTTATCATGAATTGGTTTACTTCATTCTTATATAGCCAGGTTTCCACGATTACTAATATATCATAGAATTTTAACTTCACAAGACATTGTAGCTCCTCCAATTTGTTTCTGAGACTTTGTGCATTTAAATATAAGATTTTTAGTTGTGATTGTGTTGTTTGTTTGATATTTTCATTGGAATTTTTCAGTTTTTTAGATCACTGGTGTCTTCGACTGGCTGTACTGGACTATTTTCATCTTTGCGTATACAGAGTGGGCCTTTGAAAACGAAACAGAGGCTCTGTAGGTCGCCAAAACCGGATTATGAAAAGAATCTGAAACACGTCAACTACGTTTTCGAGGGGGACATCGTCCTACAATATTTTCAGCCCTGCGGCGTTGCCGCTGCTAACGAAAAGAAGCATCAACTTTGTTATTTCAAATGGAACACCTTGTATTTCATTGCATTTTTAGATTCTCCCCGAAGAGCTGATTTCATCAATGCATCACACTTGGGGTCTAGCTGTAATGGTTTCAGGGATATAAAGTGTTCAAAATCGAGATTTTTCAACTATGACATTTTTTTGTGTCGAAACTATTCATTATTGGTCGAAACGGCTCTCATGTCCCTATCTCAACTTGTGATTTACTATCTACTGACATTTAACTGGAACAGATACAGGGTGATCAGAATTCTGAATCTTGAACCACCCTGTATTTGTTTCAAATAAATGTCAGTAGATAGTAAATCACAAGTTGAGATCGGGACATGAGAGCCGTTTTGACCAATAATGAATAGTTTCGACACAAAAAAATGTTAAAGTTGAAAAATCTCGATTTTGAACACTTTATATCCCTGAAACCATTACAGCTAGACCCTAAGTGTGATGCATTGATGAAATCAGCTCTTCGGGGAGAATCTAAAAATGCAATAAAATACAAGGTGTTCCATTTGAAATAACAAAGTTGTTGCTTCTTTTCTTTAGAAGCGGCAACGCCGCAGGGCTGAAAATATTTTAGAAAGATGTCCCCCTCGAAAATGTAGTTGACCTGTTTCAGTTTTTTTTGATAATCCGGTTTTGGCGACCTACAGAGCCTCTGTTTCGTTTTCAAAGGCCCACTCTGTATAGATTTCCCATGATTTATCCAGGCAAATCTATAGTTATTTTTTTTCTTGTATCTCAGCACTTCCTTGAATAGGTATTGATTTGTCTTTGTAAGATCATGATTTAGGTTGATAATGTTACCTTCTTCATACCCTAGATCTTTCGAAGTTATCATTTTCTTCTTCCTAGCCTCCAAGAATTCCTCTTTCTCCTTTTCACTGGAAAAACACACTTTTATAGGCAGCTGTCCATTGTGGTTTCGCCCTTTTCCAATTCTGAAGCATTTTGGTTTCTTCAATGTTTGAACTTGCAATACTTCTTCCATTTTCTTCATAATATCTTCGATGTTTTCTCGGTTGTCATACGGTATTCCATCGACAATTATGTTGTTTCTCAGCTCATTTTGCTCATTTTTGTTTTGTTCCTTTCTTAGCTGTGACTTTATCATCAAAATTTCTGATTTCAGAACTTCATTGACTTTAACTTGTTCTTCATATTTGTTGAGTACATCGGTATATTTGTTGTCCATTTCCATCAATTTCTTCATTATATCATTCAGGGTATATTCCTGATGGTATTATTGGTATTCCTATCATTTGAGTTTGATTTTGTAGATTTTGAAGGAATTTTGTTCACAGACGTAACACTCATAACCTCACTCTTTTTACAAGATTCACAATAATATCTTTCCCTTTCTGATTTTTCAATTCACTAGCAAAGTGATTGAATAATGCAGTGGATTGTTTTTCACATTTTGTATGATACCATTTCTGGCATTTTATGCAGTTAATAGCATAAGAATTTTTGCAGGAGTTTGCACAGCTACCGCACGTGTCGGCCATTTTTTGTGTCATATTGATATGCATATCTGTATATTGGAGTTATTTGAATGGCTGGCCAATTTCCTCCTGTTCTTACTCTTTTACCCAAATTGTTTTTTTTTTAGTACCAATTCATTTATATTCAGGAGTTTGCACAGCTACCGCACCTGTCGGCCATTTTTTGTGTCATATTGATATGCATATCTGTAAATTGGAGTTATTTGAATTTTATTTGAATGGCTGGCCAATTTGCTCCTGTTCTTACTCTTTTACCCAAATTGTTTTTTTTTCAGTACCAATTCATTTATATTCATTTCATTTCAGAAAGCAGACCCTACACAGTTCTTGCAAGTACATGGTCGACAATGCAAAATTCATCTAGATCCAAATATAGCTGCAGCGTCTGATAGCGCTGTTATGATGCCTTGGCAAGGCCAATCTGATATACTTATAGATCGCTTCGACGGTCGAGCTCACTTGGACAACATTTTTGTCGTTACAGCGCCAGACGAACCAGAACTATCACAAGAAGATAGACAGATGAATTATGAACGATACCGAATAATTGCTCAGAATTCTTTTTTGGGTATACCAGAGGAAAAGTTTTTGAAACAGTTGCATCTTGAGGAACAGTTCGGATACACTGAAATAAAAAGCAAAAGAGAATCAAGAAATGGTGGTGCCGCAATCGGTTTTAATTACGAGGATATAACAGGTACGTGCAATCAATTATCTCTTGCCTTTCACTTTATCCTGTGTGTTTTTGGATATCTCTTAGCGCCATTATGCTTATTATTTTATCCAACTGAGCACATGTAGTGAATGTATTGCACGAATTTTGTGAACTTTTTTTCGGCAGTGTTTTTTTAAATTTATTTTATAATGGAGTGAATCTTAGATCATTCGGAATGTTTTGCCAACAGCACTCTTAATATTTTGTTTGATAGTGATGTGGAGAAAGCTTATTGATGAGCATTAAATGATATATCCAAAATTCAGGTGTGAAAATTTCAAGGACTTCAAAGACAACAAGGTTAAATAAATAAAAATAAACTCAGTCATTTCCACAAATGTTCATAAAATGAACAGCAATGGTAGATGGGAGAAAAACAACTACTTTCCTGACTAATGCGTCGCAGAACATTGAATTACATCCTCCCGAAATCTATGCATCAATACGTATAAACGAATACTAATGCAAGAGTTTCTCTCCCTAATGCAGATTGATTTCGATTTAGCCAGGTTAACACAACGACACCTACAGACCTACGGACCGGCTTTTGTATTTGTATTTATTTGTATTGTTACGGGCTCAATTGCAGTACATGAAATGATACCGTAGTAACCGAGACAATAGGATGTTTCCATAATTAACTTCAGTACAAACCTTTCAGTTCAGCCAGTACTATGTTTGTTAAATATCACCGTCACTTATGTCATTCTGTTCAATGAATTTGATAGTATAATCCAGATAGACTGTTTGTTTATTTGGTCTTAATTCATATTGTAGCTTCACGATTGAGGTTATCAAGCGGATCAGTTGATCTTCAAGAGTCGAGAGTAGAATCCTCTGATTCTTAGCAGCTATTCTTCTCGAAGGGCTGTTGAGACTGCACAAAGAATTTGGATCAAGACATAGATTAAACGTTACTACGTTATGCTAACAGACATCAATAATAAGTTGAAATAGCTCCATCTAAAGCTTTCTGCAGTCTTACACCCCTTAGAGCTTGATTCTATTTTCTCAACATTCATGGATTATGTCGTGGACCAAGGTAGGTCAAAGTTCATGATTTTAAAGAACAAAATTCACTATTTTATTTCTCTTCAAGAATCTCATCAAAACTCAAGTGTTTCTAGCAATTTTTCAAATCACAAATTTCACCCTAGAATTATCAACTTATCCTCTGTCAATTTCACAGATACAGAAAACTCCTTTTTAGAAAATGGTTCAAAATATAATGTTGATAGATTCAATAATGTCCCCAATTTCAAACTTTCATTTATAGAATGTGAAAGAGTCATTGAAAGTAACATGTTTGCCAATAAGGATTTGTTAGGAAGTGATATTGCCAGATCATTGAATAACAATTTTTTGAAACCTTTTCCTACTCGTTATCTCCACATGTCAGACTACAAAACCAACAAAAATCTTGCCAAAAAAGTTTCCACTAATAATCTAGTTGTTACAAAAGCAGATAAGGGTAATTGCTAAGTTATTTCAGACAAAACAGATTATATTGAGAAAGTATCCAATTTTCTCAGCACTGATAGTTTTTCTGAATTAAATGTTGACCCAACCAAAAAATTTTTCAACACTTTCAAATCTACCTCAAACATTTGCATGGACACTATCACATTCTATGGTTCCTCCAAGTTCAAGCTCACACCAATGAATCCTTCTACCCCTCTACTATATCGACTTCCAAAAATTCATAAAGATAACATACCCATCAGACCTGTTGTTTCATATTGTAATTCCCCTTGTGCCAAATTAGCATCTTGGTTGAACTTTATAATAAAAGAATTATCAGATTTCAGTAATCCCCTTTCATTAAAAAACTCTTTTGATCTTACAAACAAAATTAAGAATTTCAACATCCCCCACAACTTCATTTTATTGTCTTTTGATCTGATCGATTTATTTCCTAGTGTTCCTCCAGATGATTGTATTTCATTAGTGAGAAACCTACTTTTTGATTCTGGCATTTCAACTTTTCACTGTTTGAATTTGTGCTCTCTTTTGGATTTTGTATTAAAAAAGAATTTTTTCCAATTTGATAACACTTTTTATTCCCAAAATTCTGGGCTTGCTATGGGTAGCAATCTCCCTCCTTTATTAGCAGAAATCTTTTTACATTATCTTGAACAAAAATTAAAAGAATTTACACTTTTCAACAAAAGGACCCCGCAAATTTTCAAGGTAATTTGGGTCCCGGTGGATTTTTCTCAATTTTTGGTATGATGTAGTTCATTTGATTCAATTACATATTGGCATTGCTCCAACCCCCAAAAATGAACAGTTTTTTTGCTAGGGGGGGTTGAATTCACATTTTGACCGAATTGATTATTTATTTCTGAGAGAATGAACAATATTCTAGAATTTTTTATTTCATCTAATTTCTCCTATGAATATATGCTCTTTGACAAAAATATAGTGAGGGGGAATTATTACCCCAAACTCCCATTTTGAAAAACGAAAAAAAAAGAGAATTCACCTAACCGTCAAAAGTGATAGAAAATGTTCCATTACCCAGAATTATGGAAACCGCCTTTTTGTATTATTGCCCCTCACCGAATGGGAGGCGCCCATGAAAAAAAGTTCGGTGGATTTCGCTGAATTTTTGATATGATGTACTCTATTTGATACTGATCAGAAAATAATTGGGTGGCAATCCTGAAAAATGGACAGTTTTCCTGCTACAGGGGGTTCAATTCACATTTTGAACACATAAATAGACTAGATGAGTACCTATTTGATTCTGAACTTCTTTTCAATATATCATCTCCATTCCCTATATTCCCTAACAATTATTCATCAAAAAATATTTTGAGGGGGGGTTCCTACCCCTTCAAAAAGTATTTTGAGAAATATAAAACAAAAAAAAACAGTGCTACTGTATCTAAAGAGCATAAGAGAATGATTAATTACGTGAAATCATAGCAAAAGCTCTCTTGCATGATTGCTCCCTCTCCACCAAGTGGGGGGGTGCGCATGAAAAACATCTTTGGTGCATGGATTTACACTGGATTTTTAATATAGGTATAATGTGGTTGTATTCCATGTGATTATGACTGTGATGATGATTGAGAATGAGATAATTCAAATCTGAAAAGATAACAACTTTTCACTTATTATATCTCCCATTGGCTGAAAGACTCAGGTCAATAACCATTTGATTTCATTCGAAAAAAACAATGAATCAGTTTGACAGTTACTAGGATACCTATACCTATCTAAATGAAACAATTGCTCATCCAACTTCCGAGGGCATAACTCACTGATTGATAGAATTGAAATGATGGTTTTTAACGGGATTTTTAATGATAGTAATAATAAAGACTGGGATGGTGACTGTTTGATATTGAAAAGCGGTAACAACAGTAACTTATACCATAGATTTTGATTTCCATTTCATGAAAACGATAGAAATAAACAGGAAATATTTATATCAAGTTCATTGAGTGAAGAATATTTCTTAAATAAGTGTTGGATATATGAAAAAATAGCTTGAATTTGATATCTATTATTTGTTTGAGAGGTGTTGGGATGGGCGAAATAATGAGTTTTTTGTGTTGAAAAAAAAAATAGTTAAAATACATATTACATATTCTGTACCCGTCGAGAAAAATACACATTCTTCTCGAGGTAATATCACAAAGGAGAAATATGAGTTCAACACGCCCTACCGAAAAACTGCTCATTTTTGGTAACCGGTACTGATAATCGGAATCGGATTTGATCGGAATCACAAAAAGCACCTCATAGAAATTCAGTGGGAATCTATGCACCAAAAATGTTGTTCATGCGCACCCCCCACTTGGTGGAGAGGGAGCAATCATGCAAGAGAGCTTTTGCTATGATTTCACGTAATTAATCATTCTCCTATGCTCTTTAGATACAGTAGCACTGTTTTTTTTTTGTTTTATATTTCTCAAAATACTTTTTGAAGGGGTAGGAACCCCCCTCAAAATATTTTTCGATGAATAATTGTTAGGGAATATAGGGAATGGAGATGATATATTGAAAAGAAGTTCAGAATCAAATAGGTACTCATCTAGTCTATTTATGTGTTCAAAATGTGAATTGAACTCCCTGTAGCAGGAAAACTGTCCATTTTTCAGGATTGCCACCCAATTATTTTCTGATCAGTATCATATAGAGTACATCATATCAAAAATTCAGCGAAATCCACCGAACTTTTTTTCATGGGCGCCTCCCATTCGGTGAGGGGCAATAATACAAAAAGGCGGTTTCCATAATTCTGGGTAATGGAACATTTTCTATCACTTTTGACGGTTAGGCGAATTCTCTTTTTTTTTCGTTTTTCAAAATGGGAGTTTGGGGTAATAATTTTCCCTCACTATATTTTTTTCAAAAAGCATATATTCATAGGAGAAATTAGATGAAATAAAAAATTCTAGAATATTGTTCATTCTCTCAGAAATAAATAATCAATTCGGTTAAAATGTGAATTCAACCCCCCCTAGCAAAAAAACTGTTCATTTTTGGGGGTTGGCGCAATGCCAATATGTAATTGAATCAAATGAACTACATCATACCAAAAATTGAGAAAAATCCACCGGGACCCAAATTACCTTGAAAATTTGCGGGGTCCTTTGTTTCTGGTATAGATATGTGGATGATTGTTTGGTCCTTTTTGATGGTACACTTGCGGATGTACACCTTCTTCTTGATTTTCTGAACAAGTTACATCCTTGCATACAATTCACAATGGAAATTGCAAATAATAATTCACTCCCTTTCTTAGATTTATTGATCAACATAGACAATGGCCAGTTTACTTCATATTAAGAATGATGGCCGCTGCTAAACAGCATGTGTCTAAGTGCTCCTCCAAAACAAGTGAATTCGTGTTTCTGTGTTGCAATAAAAAACCTAAAAATGGTTACTATATATGTGTTAGGTGTCATGGAGTGTTCCACGTAAGTTGTTATGATAGGATTGCTCCAGAAGCATACAAAAACAATTACAAACTTGTATGTAAGGAATGTGATATTTCTGAAAATCACAATGATGATGAGTTTTATTTGAAACTTATTGAGGAGTTAAGAATGGAAGTTATGCATAAAGACGAGACAATTGATAAATTGAAGAAAAAATATGACTTATTCTATGAAGAAGCTATAACTATGGAAAACGACTTCGTGAGTAAAGTTCAAAATCATGAAAAAACTATACATAAATTGCAAGAGAATCTGATGAATCTCAAACGCGAATGTACGAATAAAAACAGTAAAGTTCTTATCAGCATCAAAACCCAGACGGAGAAAAAACAGACTGAACAAAAAAAGTTGGACACACAAATAAATGATGATTCTGAGGTTTTTGATCAAACTGGTGAATATAATGATACAATGTTGCCTAATGAAATGAATTTACCTGAGGATCAACCAAATGAAACAATTTCGAAAATGAAAACTGTCAAACAAAAGAAGAAGGAAAAACCAATGAAACGATTATCCAACAGAAGAAGAGAATATAAAGGAGAGATGCAGATGATTTTGAGAAACAACATCAAAAAACGAAAGAAGCAAGAAAATGACAGCGCACTGGCGATCAACAGTGTTGTAATAGAAGAACAGGAGGCTATGACTACTGAAAATTTCGTTTCTTTCCCTGATGAAAATGTATTCAATATTTCAAATGACACAAGCTCTACTGTAAATCCAGTTTCAGAAAAACTAAACCAACTATCGCTCATGGAAGAACTAGAGAACGTAAGCTGTCTCGAGAATGTTGCAAGTGTTGTTAACAATGAATTCATGAACACACATAATCTAAGGATACCAGATGAATCAGAGGCACCACATCTATCCCTTCCACTGAGAATAATCCACATATGTGGAGACCAGTATGCTTCAGGTTTTTCCAAGGTTCTTACCAAAATTGATATCGAACATAGATGCTGTGTATATGAGAAAATAGAAAACGTTGCAGAGATCTCCGATCTTACAAAAAATGTATTCGCCGAAACTATGAACTACGATAGGGAAGATTTGATAGTGATCATGTTCAGTACTAAAAATGTAAGCAATAGGCACTCTCTATATCAACTTTTAAAAAATACACTAGGTCTCAGCAACTTCACCAACCTGATAATAATAACAGAGTGTCATTCTGTAGATGACAAAAATATCAATAGGATTATTTACAATCGAATCAAATGTTTTAAACGGAATAATAAGAGCTGTTCCTTGACTCTTCTAGCTGGCCAAGAACAGAAAGGTAGTAAATTTGAAGTGATTGAAAAATTAAAGAGAACTCTTTCATATATCTCGAATCGCAAACATAACTTTGCTATGAAAAATGTAAACAGAATTGAAATCAATCCAAATGAATCATTGCAGTTTTTTCGAGGTGAATTCTCGTTCCAAGAACATCCCAATCAAAACCCCCGTCAAACAGTTCTCTAACTTACAAACGATTCACCAACAAAATACTTCACTGATTCTATTGAATATTCAATCTGTTCGTAATAAAATCGATGAACTTTCGATATTTTTGGAATTTGAGAAATTTCCAACATTTTTACTTTTGACTGAACATTGGCTACTAAATGATGAGCCATGTTTTATTCCTGATTATCTCATCGTCTCGAAATTTTGCCGAAAACAAATGTCACATGGAGGAACAATGATCCTAGTACACAAAAAAATGTCGGATGAGTATCCATTAGTTGATGTGCATAAGTATAACGATATGTTGGTTGAAGGTGAATTCGAATTTTCAATAGCTCACAATAAGAAAAATAATTTGTATATTATCTGCCTGTATAGAGCGCCTTCTGGTGTAACAAGGGATACATGCACATTTCTTGAAAGACTGGAAATACTTTTGACAAATCTACCAGTCAAATCAAAAATTATTCTTGCAGGAGATTTCAATATAGACTTTTCTCAAAATTGCATATCTACTAGCTCTCTGCAAAATTTATTCATCAGCTTCAATCTAATAATGCATATTGATGAACCAACTAGAATTTCAGACAAATCTTCTACGATGATTGATTATGTTTGCTCAAATTTCAATGAGAACACATCAGATACGAGAGTTATTCCTGCAGGTTTATCTGATCATGAAGCAATTCATTTCAATTTTTCACTTCATAGAGAGAACATAAATGTTAAATTCAGAGAAGGTCGAATATTCAGTAAAAAAAATTATGCCAGATTCAAACAATCATGTGAACAGACAAATTGGAACAATATAATAACAGCTTCTGATCCTGTTACTATCTTTCAAGGAATTGTAATGAATAAATTTGATGAATGCTTCCCATTGAGAAGATTGAAAATAAAGAACAAAAAGCCTTGGATAACAACATGGACTTCTTGGCTCACCAAAAAATTTTACATCCTCAACAATTCGGTTTCCAACCTAACAAAAGTACTGGAGATGCAATTTTTCATTTTCTAAAAAATGTATACTCAAATCTAAATTCGAAAGAAGCAAGCGCCGCAATATTTTGTGATTTGTCAAAAGCATTTGACTGTGTGAATCATGAAATATTGCTTCGTAAGCTCCACCATTACGGGATCAGAGGCCAAAGCCATTACTGGTTCGAGTCTTACTTAAGCCAAAGAACACAAGTTGTAAAGACCAACAGTTTTTCCAATATAGGTTTTATTAAACATGGTGTACCTCAGGGCTCTGTGCTTGGACCTATCCTGTTCTTGTTATATTTTAATGACCTTGCGAATATTAAGACTGAAGGTGTATTCACTATTTTCGCAGACGACACAACGATCCTGTGGCATGATCAAAACCCTAACAAACTTTTTAGTAAAATGTCTAGGGATATTAACGCTGTGAGAGAGTGGTGTAACTCGAATCAGCTTTCATTCAACACTAACAAAACGAATCTCTTATCATTTCAATGCGATATACCGGATATTTCCCTGGGGAATGATATTATTTCATCTAATAATTTCAACACCTTTTTAGGGATTCACTTAGACTGTAAACTCAAATTTGAAGATCATGTTCGTCATCTTAGTAAAAAGCTGTCCAAAGGGTGCTATGCTCTACGTGTTATCTCAAGAGAATTGGGTGAGACAACTGCAAAAGTAGTTTACCATGCCTTATTTGAGTCTCATGTCAGGTATGGTATCCCCTTTTGGGGTACCTGCAACAAACAGTGCTTCAACATAATATTCACTCTCCAGAAACGTGCAGTACGCTATATCTGCGGGGTTGGACCTCGAGTATCATGTAAAGAACTTTTCAGAAAGCAAAAACTCCTCACCATTCCATCTCTTTTCATTCTCGAATCGGTATGCTTAGCACATAAAAAATAAATCAACATATGATACCATTTCTGGTTCTACCCGCCAAAATAACAACCTAAGGCTACCCATTCCAGCTTCCAATTTGATCAAAAACTCCATTATTTATAATGCTGCAAAACTATATAACCATCTTCCTGCCAGCATCAAAACCATTGAATACCTCCATTTATTCAGGAAATCGGTTAAACTCATTCTTATGGATGAAGTATTTTACGAAGTTCAAGATTTCCTCAATAAAAACATAAGTGGTTGAATTAGTTAACATTTTAATATTTTTTAATATATATTATTCAACCATTCATACATTTTTATGTGATATTTTGATTAATTGACGAGTTATTTTTAACCAAATAATGTAATTATTTTTAAATAATTAATGTTTTTATTTTTAATCTTGACAATGTGATATTCAATTATATATATTTTTTACTTTATAATTACCCTGTGTTATCTTTGTGGTAACGCAGATAGTATTTTTTTGTTTGATTGTTTGTGTGTTTCTATAAATATTTATTAATTCTTTTTAACTACATGCTTATTGTTAATTTCATGTTCTATGTTGAATATTTAAATGTATGTTTCTTTCTTTTATTAGAATCTAACAAACAATTGTAAAATATCTATATTTTTAATATTTGTAGTACAAGCTTTGTCAATAAGATGTATGTCTTCGACAATAAAGCATATTTTTGATTGATTTGATTGATAACAGGTTTGAAAGTTTCTGCCAAAAATCTCAGATCTCTGCGTACAATCAAAAAATTTACAACAAACATAACTTTTCTGGAATATTTTAATAAATATAGGAGTATCTATAGAAATCTGATAAAAATTGTTAAGAACAATCATTACTCGGACAGAATTGTACAATCAAACAACAAACCTAAAGAGAAGTGGGCAATCATAAATGAATTACGTGGGAAAGGAAGTATCTCTACAGCAGCGGAAATTATCAACATTGATCCAAATACCTTAAACGACTATTACTGCTCTATTGCCAAAAATATTACAGCCAATCTAACATCCCAAATCGATCCTTTGAGCTATCTTGATAACACCCACTGTCATACTCATTTTATGTTAATGCCTACAAATGTTCACGAGGTAAAACAAACATTCATGGAAATTAAGAACGATAAGTCTTCTGGATTGGATGGATTAACTAGAAGACTATTAGAAAACCTACCATTCAATGCGCTATCTGTCCTTGCAGATGTGATTAATAAATCTTTTGAAACTGGATCAGGCTTGAAGACGGCACTTGTTTTGCCTCTCTTCAAAGGAGGTGACACAACCAGTCCTTCAAACTTCAGACCCATCTCGTTGTTGTCCACCATTTCAAAAATCATAGAAAAATTAGTGAAGACAAGATTGATGCAATTTCTATCCAATGAAAATTTACTAAATGAATCTCAATTCGGGTTTCAGAATTCAAAAAATACTGATGACGCAATTTTCTCATTCTTGGAAAAGGTTTACATGAATTTGAATGAAGGAGAATCCATTGCAGCAGTATTTTGTGATTTTTCAAAAGCCTTCGATTGTGTTAATCATGAAATACTGCTGCGAAAAATGCACCGATATGGAATCAGAGGAGCATGTCTCAACTGGTTTAGGTCATACCTCGAGAACAGATCACAGATAGTAAGAGTAGACAATGTATATTCTAATCTATCGAATATAAATTGTGGTGTACCCCAAGGATCTGTTTTGGGCCCTATTTTATTCTTACTTTACCTTAACGATCTCGCTACAATAAATATTGAGGGATCCTTCACAATTTTTGCAGACGACACCACATTAACATGGCATGGAAAAAACCCTGAAATCTTGAAGGAAGTGGTTCACACAGATTTATTAAAAGTAAAGGAATGGTGTGATTCAAACTTCCTTTGCTTTAATGTGGATAAAACTAAAATTGTTAATTTCAAATTCAGCTATGATAACTTGCTACTAGATGGTATCAATATAAAAGAAACATTTTGCACTAAGTTCCTCGGCTTGCATATTGACAATAAGTTGAAGTTCAATGAACATATCACATTATTATGTAAGAAAATAGCTTCTGGATCATTTGCCGTCAGAATTGTCGCTAATGAACTCGACATATCCACAGCCAGATTGACTTACTTCGCCCTCGTTGAGTCCCATTTACGATATGGCATTGCATTTTGGGGATTTTGTAGCCAAAAACTCCTCAATCAGGTCCTTGTGCTGCAGAAGAGATCTTTGAGATATTTGTGTAGGGCTAACAACAGAGATAGTTGTAGACATCATTTTATACAGCTATGAATTTTAACTGTAGTGAGCATCTTCATTCTCGAAGTAGTATGCCTGATTCACAAAAGATATGTTACTAATTCACCTGAAGTTGATAGACCTTATAATACCAGACAGAGACAAAACTGTGATATTCACCTGCCAATACCCAAACTCAATTTAACAAAACACTCAAATATGTATGAAGGGAAAAAATGTTCAATCACCTACCACATTCCACTAAGAATATTCTAGATCATAAAATATTCAGAAGATCAGTTAAACATCTGCTTCTCGAAAAAGCATACTATAGCCTGCAGGAATATTATGCTGACGTGCCTCAATAAATAACACATTTAAAACTATTGTTTGTATATATATTTATTCACTTATTTTAATGGATATTTTAACGTGTTTCCTTCCTAGTTTTCCTAATTTTTGTATGACTCTGTATATTCATGCAGTCTAATTTTGTATATAGTTTTATTTTGATGCAATTGCATCGATAGTATGCAAGGTGAGCCCTTACCCTTGATTTTAATTTATTAGTTTCTAATTATTTATATCTATATATGTATGTATTTGTTTAAAATTGTTATTTGCTTCTGACACATTGTACAATATTCGTATTGTTCATATTACTTTGTCAATGAGAATTCATTCTTGGACAATAAAGTATATATCTATCTATCTATCTAATTTTTCTATTTATCGTAAGCCAACACATACTGATTCAGTCATTCCTTTTACTTCATGCCATCCGATATCACATAAACTAGCAGCTTTCAATTTTCTCTTTCATAGATTGTTTAAGATTCTCTTGAGTCCTTCTGACTTCAACAAAGAAAACAATATTATCAAACAAATTGGGCACAACAATGGATATCCAACATACCTATTAGATAGACATCTACAGAAATCCTTAAATCAATCTTTAGTACCGTTGAACAACCCTCGGACACGTTTCTTCTCAATTCCTTTTCTAGGTAAAGTCTCCAATGACAATAAAAACATTTTTCACAGACATAGCAAAGATATAAATATTTCCTTTTATACCACAGATACCATTTCAAAATCACTAGTTAATAACAAAGACAAAGTCCCTCTTCTACATAAATCAGGTGTTTATGAAATTTCTTGCTCTGATATAAACTGTAATGCCCAGTATATCGATCAAAGTGGCCGTAGTATTCAAACTCGAGTCAATGAGCATGTCAAACTTATGGAAAAATCAAAAAACCCCATTTGGATGAATACCACACTAAAAGTTCTTTTGCCAATCATATTCTCAACTTCAACCACTCTTTTAATAGTCAGACAGATTTGGAAATTTTACATGTCTGCTCGAAAGGGAAATCATTGAATCTGTTAGAGATTTTTGAAATCAACAATTCCTTGAATAACAACAATGTCATTTCACTGAATGAACAAACCCACTATGATAGCCTGACATTTTTCAATTCTTTACAATTCACAAAATAAAATGATCATAAAAATTTTTGAATTTTCTCCTGCCATGGTCTCGATTTTTCCATTGAATTTTTGACTCTTAACATAACCTCATAGTATAACCTGCAAACTTCTTCTTCTTTCCTTTTTCCGGTACACTGATGGCATGTCACCGTTGGGTGGACAGTCACCACCATATTGTCTCATGCCACTTGTCTTTTTTATTGACTTGTGACGTGT
The DNA here is from genome assembly GCA_918026855.4 of Phaedon cochleariae. NCBI lineage: Eukaryota > Metazoa > Arthropoda > Insecta > Coleoptera > Chrysomelidae > Phaedon > Phaedon cochleariae. The sequence continues at coordinate 34,665,885 of OU896712.1, read as the reverse complement.
GACACATGCCGTGGTTCTTTTCGCCTGGTCAGGTGATGTCCGTCGTGTGCTGGTGCAGGGCAAGATGGACAGGTTTACATTTCCAATGTCGCATCCATATGTGCCATTTGATGGTAATTACAGAAAACATTCTATGGTAATTTCCGGGGGTTTGTTGGATTTCCCCTTTTAATAATTTCCTTAAAACCCAAACAAAGGAAATTTTGAAATGTTAAAGTTGGTCACATAACCTTTTTTATCCCCATGTAAGCACTCCTTTTCATAACTTGTCAATCATACTAATAACCATTATAATTTTAGGACACTATTTATGTAATTTCTCATAAGGCTGATGATGGACATATATATGTCCGAAACATGTACCAACCAATTCTGATGTGTTAATCACATCAAATGTCGTGGAGATGACTTCGTGTATCATTCAGTATCTAATACTTGACTCCACTTTGAGAAACCATGGACTTCAACCAAAGATTAAATGATATCTGGTTCAAGCAGGACAGGGCACCTCCCGGTTACGCTCGCATTGTTCGAAAATTCGAGATCGCTTGTCCATGACATTTCATAAAAGATGGATTTTAAAAAGATGTACAGTGGAGCCCATTAAATAGGTAACGACTCGTGTGAAAATCCTTTTAAATTTTCGGTTTATGCGCCCGGACTAATATCTATTCCAACCGCCCGCTGTTTCAATAACTAATTTCTTATTGTGGTTTGTGGTACGAGATAGTCTGGTGTATCTCTGAATATTTTCTAAGATTTTGGGTAAATATTCACTTCGCTAGAGTATCTCTCGATTCGATGGTATTTCTAATAATGAAATAAGAACTAATTCTCATCAGCATGCGCGATAAGAAAACGGTATACACCCTATTATCTTCAAACGCGATTATCTACTTCCGGAAATTCTAATTTTTAAGTAAAATACTTAGGCTTCGATAGACCGTGCAGATAAATTTGGAGTACAGGGTGATTGATTAGGTTTGATGAAGTTCAGTTTCTCTTATCTCCTATATTCACAAAAATATTACTTTGATTCAGAACAGTGTCCTGTCACCCTGTGATACTGTGAATGATTCAAGACATCAAGACTATCTATTGCTAAAATCTCTCAAATTGACAATTTGATATCTCAAACGACATAGAAGATACTGCACTTTATCACACTAATCAATCACCCGGCTTATTAATATTTTTTCTGATTGGAGTGAAAGTTCTAGATCAATTACTAGATTATTTTTTCCATTTTTGAAATCACTATAGTATTGAGTGTAATTTCTGGACAATCTGTATGACCAATTCGTCTGCTACCTTCATTCAAGGCGTTTATTGATAGTTTGTCATTGTCACTTAGTCATTCGCAATAATTTTCATAATGTCATTTTCTATATGAGCTTCACTGCTCGTGTTAGATTTATTCTTGATGGAAAAAACGAGGAAATATATCACAAATTCACTCAATCTAGCTAACACAAATTTATTAAATGTCTCATATAAGTAATATGTATATAGTAGGGGTCGCCCTCCTTGTAACTTCTTTATTTTACGTATCACAAAAACTGTTGAATGCATAAGCTGTGGGGATTGATTCAATCTATTCGATGGTTTAAGATTTATCCATAGGAGGGTCTCAAAAGAGCGCTGCGACAAATGAGTTAATTTTTTTCTATAGGGGCACCTGAAATATTATTGCATTCTTGGATTTTACGTTGATTGTAGAGAAAATATGATATAATTTTTTTATATCACAGAAGTTGATAGTGTTGGGATCATAAATGATAATTAATAATTGATATTTCGAATATTTTTGTACCAGTTCAAGTGAGGAACCATTTGGAATAGTATATAGTATTATAAAAATACCAACTTCGAATAACGCAGAATTTTTCTATAGTCTATTATCCCTCATAGATATAGCCATTTTCATTTGTCACTATAAACCTACCATACTTATCTTATTTTCTGAGCGGTCATCGCTCCGAAAAATACGATGTTTTTGCGGTTTCCAACTGCACATACTGTAATTAGGTTTGTAAATTCTAGCAAAAATCAGCAAATCTCATCAGGAATGTTGTCCGAGGAGGATGTGTTTATGATTATATTCATTTCAATATATGATAATCAAAATATCAAACGTGAGTAGGATGCTGTCGTAGAATTAAAATCAAAATTCGTAACGAAACGTAATTTTTTCATCTCTTGGAACGTACGAACCTATATTATATTTATGAAATATCGTATGCATGTATATACCATTGAAATTATAATGAAACAATATTCAATTCGTTCTATATGAACAGTGCATGTTTAAATACTACAACTCTTCATCTCTATTTGATATCAATTTGTAGTTTCCGAGATTTATTTGTCTATAATATTGGATCTACACCAAACAGACAAAACAGCAACAAGAAAGAATTTCTTGTCGATATCAACAAATTTACTACTTTTCAGAGACATTTTAGAAACATTTTGAAAACAGGAGTCGCCGGCGACAGTTTTTGTTGTTTTCGGAGTCTCGACCCATTTTCATTATTCTATGATATAAACCGTGATACATTTTTCAATTCATATTTTGAAGTGTTCACCATTGATATTTTTTTAAAATGTATTATTTTCAACAGTGACATTTAAACATTTTGATTGGAATTTCATTTGCCAGATAGAGATTCTTTCAATTCTAATTTTTATATACAGTGTGTCCCCTGTTACTATAATAATATGATAGAATCTGAGAACAATGTATTTGTTGGATAGGTAATCGAAATGCCCATCCAACCAGAAAATGATTTCATTCTTGAACTGATTTCATGACCAACGGTGACCAATTTCATTGACCCAAATTTCAAAAAGTACTATGAGACAGTTTTTCACTAAAAATATCGATGGATTTTGCAGCAGGATCATTTAAAACATACCGGTACCTATTTTCATTATCTTAAAACACAAGGTGCCTCAAAAACCGATTTTTTATTTTTAAATACTTCATCAGAAAATGTAGTTTACCATGGCATTACTGGGTAATGACAAATTATTATTGAGAACTACTTCAAACATATCTGTAAAATTTGGTGTTCTATCAGAAATAAGGGAATTCAATTTACTTCCCGTATTCGGAAGTGCGCTATGTCAGATTTACCCTCGGATATACCCAAGATTTTTGAGAGATTCATTCAACTCATCATAATTTTGAAAATGAATGGGTTACCTGAAGATACCTGAAATTATATAGTTTAGTACCATATCTTTATTATTTTATTAAAATTTTATCGATCGTTTTCTCCTGGTTATACAGGGTGTGATTTAATTGATGGTTAATGATAAGGGATATGGTTCCTCACTCCATTTTGAGAAAAAAGTTCATGTGAACATATGCCCTGAAACTTGTTGTAGACAGTATATTGAAGTTATTATAATGAAATAATTTCTGCCTGAAAATTCCAACACCATATAGCTCGAGAGCTGAGAGGTTTGATTAATCAATTGTGGATTGTTGAAATTTACACATTCTTAAATCCCTTTATTTCAAGATTGGATTCTTGTTATGATAATATTATATCGTTCTCATCAAAACTGAATGATTGTGAAGCAGTCCAGATCAATTTCTATTTATTTCATCGTAGTTGCCAAGAAATAACTATGTCATTGTTATTTTTCAAGTTTGAATAATAATTATAACACCTCTGGGTATACCCTATATAATACCTTTACAGCGCGAAGCAGGTCATAAAATGCTAATGAGGGAGGCAGCTCGTTTCTAGACAGGGAATAGTACATGTGCTTAGACAAAAATATTTCAATTCGCCCAAGAGTCGTTACCAATTTATTGGGCATCACTGTACATATAATTGAATGGCCTGCACTTATCTAAGTCCAGTGGCTATTCTCTGTGAGGTCAATTGAAGTCCAAAATTGATTTCAACCAACCAAACAGGTTGCCGAAACTAGCTGAAAGAATTACCGAAGAGATTCAAAGAGTTCAACCAGTAGTAATTGCTAATGCCTAATGTTACTAGCCTACTGTCAAGAAGTAACCTGGTGCTCAGTTTGAACTTCCAATAAAATGAGTTTGTTCCTACCTGGTGCCTTCCCCTGTTTTATTTCACTGTTTTGACATGACTTAATTTCGATTAATTTGTGGTTGCATCGATTCTTTTATATGCGAGTACCTATTCTATTGCTAGTATCGGTCCGCCTTGAAATTAAAAATATCGTACCCTATGTTTTTGGATGGAGTTTGTCTGTAGTGAGAATTTTGAATAAGAAGGACTCATCAGTTTTAGTTAGATTTGATTATTTGGTTACTTTGTTCGCCTCTTTCTTAGTTGTTATGGAACAAAAAATGATAAATAATAAATCGTGAAAATCATCCATATGTCAAAGTTGTCCAACGTACCTAATTTCAGAAGAAAAACGAGAGGCTCAAAGTCGGTCGACCACACTTCAAATAAAACATCAATTACATGTTACCGGTTTCGGCACAACGGCCATCATTTGACATAAAAAGTACTTGTAAAATAATAAATATGAACATTGAAGAAATATAAAATACAAAACTATCTGAGGCACAATATACCAATATTATAGGAAAGTCATGGTGATAAGCAGAGAGTTTCGTCGACGGATTATCAGGTCAGGCACATGTGGAAACCACCAAGTCCACCATATCTATGCTCGGTATTTCCATCAGCAACACTCTTTTATGGGATAATCATGTCAGATCCATCGCAAAAGCTGCTTCACAAAAACTCGGATTCTTGTTCCGTGCGAAAAGCTACTTTACACCTCAGCAGCTTTTCATGATCTACAAAAGCGCAGATACGGCCTGTTCTAGAATACTGTTTCCACATATGGGGTTCAGCACCAAAACATACGCTGATGCTCTTAGATTCCATCCAGAGAAGAGCCATTCGCCTGGTGGGTGACAATACTCTCACTCACTCTTTGACATCATTGGAACACCGTAGGAAGGTCGGTGACCTTTCACTTTTCTATCGATACTTCCACGGGAAGTGTTCTTCGAGAATCTCTGCTATCATCCCTTCACTAGCAATACCAGTCAGACGAACTAGACAAGCCCAGTCAGCACATCCTTTCGTTGTCAACCTCGAAAGATGTCGAACAGCACTTTATCAAAACTCCTCCATCCATAGAACGGCTAGGCTCTGGAATTCATTGCCTGAGGAAGTATTCCCAACAACATATAATCTCCAGAAGTTCAAAAAAAATCCAATACCTACCTCCTGTCCCTATCCTCCCTTGGAACGCACGATGTTCTTTAAACATTATAGGGATATCCTTTCGTGCGCTCCAAGCGATAAAAAAAAACGTGTCCATCTGTCAAATTCTTTGTCCACCTTTCAGATTATTCTATTTTCGTGTTGTACTATGATATGGTTGATTTCAGTACAATAATATGTAACTTATAAAAACAAATTTTCGATTGAAAAGGAATATTCTCAGATAAATTATGAACATAGGAAAATGAAAAAATGGAAGTACATATAAAGAAATACATGGAGAATTCGCATTCTCTATATGATAAAAATATCAATTCTTTCTCGGTTTATTCAACAGAAAACAACTACTTCCCTAGCTATATGCCAACGACGAATATTGAATTATATCTATTGAACACACGATAAGAAATCGAAAACTGAATTTTCTTAAGTTGAGAATTTGCATTCTCTTTCAGATAAAAATATGTATTTGCACATTACAACATTGAGTTATATCTGTGTTATATCTGTTGTACATCCAGAAAGAGAGCAAGAAAAATTAAAATCCTTGTAAATTGAGAATTGACAATCTCAAATCTAATAAATAATATGATGTATTATGATATAAAATATAACGTACCAATATGTTCAGTATTAAAATGAAAATTGAAATGTATAGGAGTAAATTATTCCTATCAGTGATATGGAAATTATATCTCTCACAAACGGGTTATATGACTTCATTCGAATCAACTCATTTCGGATTTCACACACTCCTCAGTAACCTGAAGTCCAGTTATCTTTCAGGCATTCTTCATGATATACACAATTTTCATATCTCTATAATATTCCTTTTCAATGCTTTCACCCAATCAAGGAGTTCAAACTTGAACGATGAAAACTTTTTATAGACATTCAATCGCAGATTCCTGATTAGGTTTACTCAATTTAGAATTTCTTTCCACGTCCTGTATAACGAATATCAATTTTTCATACATCCAAAAACATATTTTGGGTTAGATGCTCAATCTTATTAGTCAGTTTTTTCTGGCTCTTCTCTAGATTCAAAGATTTCCACATGTGCCTGATAACCCCTCGACGAATCTCTCTGCTTATCAATAATAATGGTATATTGTGCCTAAGATAATTTGGTATGTTTTGTATTTTATTTTCCTTCAAGTGTATTATCATATTTATTATTATTTCAGGTACTTTTTATGTCTGATGATGACTGTTGTGCCGAAACCGCTAAAATGTAATTGATGATGTTACATATAAAGTATGTTCGACCGACTTTGAGCCTCTCGTTTTTTTTTAATTATGAAGGATGTACCAATGAATTGGCTGAAAGATTCTCTTTCAAAATTTATGAAATCATATAGGGTGGGTCATTTGAAATAATGAACTTGACAAGAATTTCACAAAAAAATATAACTCGGCAACATTGGCGATATTATTTTCTTATCAGCTGCCGCTGCTACTGTTATTGTTCATTGCTATTTATATAATCAATCAATAAAATCAAATTACAAATAATATAGCAATATTTCATCATCTGTTACCCATTTTCAGGTACCTGCCAATCCTTGTCACAGAACAAAGATGAAGACTCAGATGATAATGATTCTGATAGTGACCTAGATGTAGATTTGGCAATAAATGTGTCCAAAATGGACCCAGGTCAAGCTCACGATATGAACAAACATGGACGAAGTTACGGTATGAGCTCAAATGATTTTTATTCGTTCCTTACAAATGATTTGGAGGAAGCTGAGACTGCGCGGTTAGCCAGAGAAGAAGAGCAAGAAAAGGCCTTATTCTCAGGAAGAAAATCCAGGAGAGAAAGACGGTAGGTAATATATCGGATGAATCATGATTGTGGTATACACTATATAGGTTGCCTTGATTTCTTCTTGATGAATTTGTCATTCGACTAGATTGCGGGCAAATATTCATCCCATCTCATACTAGGACACATTTCTCCCTTATTCAAGTCATTGAGTGATCAATATAATTGGACAAATATGGAAATATATACTAGATCAACAGCAATTTGTCTGTATCATACCAACACAGCAAATATATCAAATTGTCATCAATGCACCCTAGGATTCCCTTATTTATTAATTCTCGGTATCAATGATCAGGGTTTCCCAGAAAGTACAAGTCTCCTAGATGTGGATGGGGCAAAAAAGTAATATCTCATTTGGATAAATTGATTTTTTTCATTTGTTGGTATTCTACACAAGTACATCTCTTGGACATCAATAGGACATCCCTCATTTGGTTTGGGGACTTTCCTATTTGTTGGGATGTGGTACGTACTGGGGACCTCGCTGGGACATCCGCTTTCCGACGAAAAGGACATCCCTTCATGTGTCTCTTTTCCATCTATTGAATTTTGTTTATTGAATTCGAATTATTCAATGAAAAAATGGATACAAAATCAAATATACTCAATACAAATCGAATTTATTGGAAACACTATGTTAATAATACATACATGAAACAAAATGGGATTCTTCACCAAAGTATAAAAATAAAAAAATGAATACCTAATTATCACCTGAAACATCAGTTAGATCAGTATTTGTGTTGATGTTACTTGTGGAAGGTTGATGAACATGATAGAAATCATTTACATTACCCTCGGATAAACGATTGATAGAAAGTAGAAGGCCCCCTACTAGGTTCTAATCAAGGTTCTGATTCATCATTTTCTCTTTCAACGCTCAAAAATATGTATCCTCAAGCCTTCTCGAAACCTTCCGCTTGTGATCCATTATGATATATATTTCCAAATGGAACATCCTGTATTGTATTCCATGATCGTTTTTTTTTGTTGGTGGGAGTCGGCAGATCGATATTATCCGTGTATACTGCATCCCTCAGGCTTATTGTATAGCTCCTATTCATGATCGGTTAGTGATTATGATTTCAAATCTAATAATTCCAAGTTCCCAAACGGCTACGGTGATATAGCTTGTGGCCAACTTTTAATTTGAATAGATGAAAGTATTAAAACATCGGAGAACAGATAAGTGAGTTCGAAGTATAGGCTAGATGGTGAAGAAAAATTCAAGTTCTTGGTCGCCACTCAATTTATAAGAATCCTAAAATTTGGATAATTGAGAAAACCAAATTTCTTTTCAAATAATCTTTTTTTTTTCAAAATTCTGAAAAATAGCTCAAAGTGTATTTTCTTAGAAGGCTGGGCTGGACGTATGGAAGAATGAAGAATAAAATAAAATTGAAGACCTATATTTCACACCACCAGAGACGAGGTTATATATGGACCTATGAAACGGCCTACTGTTTTTTTAAAAAATAATTGATGAAGTACTATATTATTTCAATATTTGAGGTTGAGTAAATTGCATAGTTGTACTATCATAATTTTTATACCTATACCAGGACCATTACCATAGTTTTAGAATAAGTGAAAATAAGTATAGTAACAATTCTATTTCAACTATAAAACGGAATGTATAGCTAGTTAAGGAATGATAGCGCAATTGAACTGTTCAGCAACCGCAGTCACATAGTATACTATGGGAGAGCTTCACAATAGCTTCACCAGTTTATTACTGTAGTGACTGTGATTATTCAACAGGTTTCTGATGTGAAAATATGTACTATATGTATCATAAGGTAAAACACTGAAGGTGGAACAAAAAACCTAATAGTGGTCCAAGGGTCCTCCGCAATGGTCCAGATCACCCCTATCCAAGGTCCTAAGTGGTATGTAGATGTGCAGCATAGGTCACTGCAGGTGACGACAAACACAAACGAACCTCCACGGTCAGCAGGAATTCCAGGATGCAGTATAACCAGGGGTCAGTCTCTACCAGCTGCTACTGGGCTCCATCTGGTGTCTCCATTGTCGACTCTGGCCAAGATCCGAAGACCTTGCAGGATTACTCAGATCTGCTGGGGGATCTTGATATTGGAGTGGAGTTTCCTGAGGGCCGGTCGCTACCAGAACTCCGAAGCACAGCTAAGCTGCACCCTAGCACCATATTGAAACAATATCTGAATATAGCCTCCTGAGAGGGCACACAGCACGTGGAGACAACAGAAAGAAACTGAAGAACAGGATATATTTTCGAAGAATTTACTGACTGACTTTGCTATGGCTGTGACTTAACTCCTGAGAAGGGAGGTAGGGTTGGAGAATCATTAAATCTTGCTTCGAAGGACTGAAACAGGCCGGGCTGCATGGCTTGTTAAAACGTCATGGCAGTCTCCAGGAACAAATTCCATAAATGGCTTTCAGACGGAGATTCCATCCACTGACGATAAACAACGGCTTCCCAAAAAATCAAATTTTCCGAAGGGTTTCTACGGTTTTCACCGAGAAAAAAAATCACTTTTATCCACAGGTCAAGTGCACGCCACCATGGCTAACCGAGAAAAAGTGAGGTAAGTACGTGCCGGAAATTCTCTTACCCTCTTTTTAACGAGTCAAATCCTAATTTCCTGTTAAAATCACAAATTAGCGCCAAATATGAATTCCAAGGATCCTATCGGTCGAAGAAATGCTACGTCCCAACTATCAGGAAGAATTGTTTTTCTTCTGTCTTCATAGAAATAATCTCCAAATCCTTCACAGAAGACAAATTTCAGTTCAGCAGTGACAGTGACATCGTGGATGACACTAATAAGAAAATATAACCCTGAAATATTATCCCAAAAATAAACAAAGAAATTCATATTCAAATTGAAACCAATTCAGAATGAACAAACATAATCATAAATCCTGAGATATTCCAGCGATATAGGATTCATCGCCCTGGAGAACACCAACGGTAAGTCGTCTGTCTACTTTTGAATGGATTATAATATTGAATATTTTCTTCGATTCTAGGGCCTTAGGATCAGGACGCCAGAAATCAAAGACTCCTGCAGCTTACATCATCACTTCCTATTAGCACATAGAATATCAGAAGAAATGAGTACTCTACTATTGGAATATGTTTGTTAAAAGATCTCATTTAGAACTGTCTGTGATATGGTTGCTTCATTAAATATTCTACTATTCAAGGATTATTTACTGTGTGTCAGACTGAATGTTCACTGGGAGTATGGCTTCTTCTCAAATTCACAAAGTAAGAATTTGAAGACTAGGTGTATTACACCAAAGAAAACTGGAAACAAATCCAAGCACACCACAGTGCTACTCTACTGTTATTAGATAAATTTCATCAAAATAATGACCTTATATTATCTTGTAGCAATTTCAAATGCTACAAGCTGATTGATTTTTCAACAGGCTCCAAGAGTGTGACGGAAAAAATCTCTGCATGTTCAAAAATCAATCAGTTATATCTCCGAAGCTGTTTCGAAAAACCCCATCTAACTTGGTATTAAATAAATACGCAAAGCTCAAATTAATTCCACAAAAGATGACGAGAGAAAAACAACTTTTTTCTTGGCTATATGCCAGACAGAGCATTGAATTGCATCCTCCCGGAATCTATGCAATGATTCATATAGACGAATAAAATCGCAAGTCTTTCCTTCCTAAATGCTGGGTTTCGATTTCATTCGCCTATACGAATCATTGCATAGATTTCGGGAGGATGTTATTCAATGTACTGTGTGGTATATAGCCAGGAAACTAAGTAGTTGTTTTTCTCTCGTTAGTTTCGTTCATTTATTTACATTTGTGGAAATTACTTTGAGTTTTGCATATTTATGTAACATTCCCTTCCACTTCGAGCATTTCGTCTTTTTCTTAGTTGAAACTTGGCATTGTTGAATTCGTATTCATAATCACTAACCGATGAAGGAATACTATACAGGGTGTTCCATTTGAAAATCTAAAGTTGATGCCCGTTCCGCTTCAAGGTTTTATTATTGGGACATAATAATTACAGAAAATTGCGACCCTCGTCAAATTAGAATCGATCTCTCCGAGTGGTGTTTCATTAATTGCATCATAAAGGAGAAAACTTGGGTGGAACGTTTTCAATGGGCCACCCGCTATAGAGAATAGAATATATTTCGTTAAAATGGAAATTGTTGACATGAATTCGTCAATAGTGTGAATGTTCTATGAAATGTTTCGTACACTGTCTTCGGACTTGTTTCCTTTGTGATATCTGCCCAGTCTTCATTATTACTAGTTCTAAAAATGTTGATGTTTGTTTCTGACAAGTCTCTACGCTAAGTGAATATTTTGAAGTTTTCTGTATCACCCTCCAGATTCCTTAATGCAGGCAACTTCGTGAACTGCTCAAAATAGTCTGACAGAGATTTATTCTCAATGACTAATAACTGAGATGGTCGCTCATCGGAATGATATCTTTTTTATCTCTTGGAGCGCACAAAGGAAATCCCTATAATGTTCGTGGAATAACGTGCGTTCCTAGAAAGGATAGAGAGGAGGTAGGTGTTGGAATTTGTTCCGAACTTCTGGAGGTTATAAGTTCTTGGGAATATTTTCATTGGCAAAGAATTTCAAAGCTTCGCCGTTCTATAGACGAACGAGTTTTGGTAGAGTGTTGTTCAACATTTTAATACTTAATTACTCAATGATTTGATATTCATGTTCCCACTGGGTGTTTTCTGATACTTTCTCAAATTCCAGCAGTTGGTTTCACCCATCAAAGTAAGGAAGAAATAGTACAAAACTGTTAGGGAAAAAGGAGTTGCTGGGAAGGTATTGTGGAATAGATAAACTGCGTGTATCAGGAACTTTATCAAAAATGACTTCACTATGAAATACTGATGATATGTTAATCATAAAATACAGACGTTCATATCAATAACTTTGTTAAACAAAACTGCGTATCGTATACCGAAGGTTTACTAAATGATATTTTGTTCAACACTTTCCCTCGATACGTAGTTGGCATCATGAAGTATTGGAGGATGACCAAGGCCCAGTAAGTAAACACATTTCAGGTGCTTTGGCCTAGGTAGTCCCTTCATCAGTAAATCAGCAACCATATTCTCGGTGGAAATATAGTCCAATGTCAATAATTTTTTATATATGTATATATACCGGGTGACCCGGAACCAATTTACCCCCCTGTATCTTCGTTGTTATTTTGTATGGATGTTTAAATTCGGTACTTCGATTTGATGTCATGAATGTACAATTCAGCAAGTATCAATCCAAATATGTCACTTCCGGTTTGACCGGAAGCGCATCCAATTTTTATATTTCGAATAGGAAGTAGGTATTATTTTTTTTTGAAAATCACAATTCGGTATAGAATTACCTTTACAATGACATATCACAATCATACTTTCAATTTACAATCTGATGGTATGATTGACATTTTATAAAAAAAAAATACTTTTTGTGTTCCCTTCGTAACGGAATATTTTCATGAAAGTATGCTGTGGAAGATTGAACAATATTATGTAAGCAACAATAATTCAACAACAATATTATGTAAGCAACAATAATTCAATCTTCCACAGCATACTTTCATGAAAATGTTCCGTTACGAGGGGAACATAAAAAGTATTTTTTTATAAAATGTCAATTATACCAGCAGATTGTGAATTGAAAGTATGATTGTGATATGTCATTGTAAAGGTAATTCTATACCAAATTGTAATTTAAAAAAAAAATACTTTCCATTTGAAATATAAAAACTGGATGCGCTTCCGGTAAAACCGGAAGTGACATATTTGGATTGATACTTGCTAAATTGTACATTCATAACATCGAATCGAAGTACCGAATTTGAAACATCCATACAAAATAACAACGAAGATACAGGGGGGTAAATTGGTTCCGGGTCACCCGGTATATATAGATGTGAGAGGGTAGTCGTTGCTGACTAGTTAGAGGTAAAACTAGGTTTATTGGGGAATGCAGCAAAGTGAAAAGAGTACTCTTTAAAGTTTGTCCAAGCTTTCGGAATATTATATTTCCATCATCAGGGAACTACAACAATTTTCCATTAGGTCACATTAATTGTATCAAGAGAAAAATGTTTTTTACTTACATCTTCGTTGAGGTTGGTTCACATTAATGTTGATAATGATAAAATTGTATAAGACGATAATGACATAGTTGATAAGACGAACAAAAAACAGGATCAATCACAATTGTATGAATTTAGTTAATTTGTAAAATGTTGAAAATGTGAGAACATGTGAAAAAATAATCATTTTAGCGGCAAGTACTAATGATGTAGTAGGTTAAGTTTCCTCTTCTCCTCTTTCAATCACTACTTTGTGACTGAATATTTGTGGAAAGTTGATAGGTGGGAAAAGTGCCATAGCCACAATGTGCATTTGCTATAATCAGTCAAAAACCAGAAAACTGAAGGAGTAGAAGGGATATACTAATCCTCCTAACAATTTGACTTTTGTCAAGTATGATTTATAATTTTATTTAAATTTTTTGTGAAGATAGATGAATTTAATGAGAGAAAATGTTATTTATGTTATTTATGTGAATTTTTATTAGAATATGAGGAGTGGGTTAAATTTGAATTTCAAGTTGTGTTGACTCATTGTCAACTGACAACAGGTATGCATAGATTTCACTTAAGTGGTCTATGTCAGTTTTTTTATTAATGCACTTTGGTTCTTGAGAAATGAAGGCCATTTCTAAAAAAATCCTTTTAGTGTAATTACTCTCCTTTGCTGAAATTGACACAGATTCATAGCTCATTTTGTGATCAAACTCATTGACATGACAAGCCAAGGCACATCTCTCAGGGTGCAGCCTACTGTCACTCTTGTGGGAAGTTATTCTATTGGAAATGGACCGTTTAGATTGGCCAATATATTTTCTGTCACAATCCTGACAAGGTATACAATAGACCACATGTGATTGAGATGTAAGAGGGACTTTATCTTTTAATTTTGAGAAAATTGATTTAAGTGGTGAAACAGTTTTATAAGCAATTTTTATGTTAATATTGGGGATGGAAGAGAATATTCTTGATAATTTAGGAGCTAATTCCTTGAAGTAAGGTAAAGTGGTGAAGATATTAGTAATGTTGATGTTGGAAGCAACACTAATATCTTCACCACTTTACCTTACTTCAAGGAACTAGCTCCTAAATTATCAAGAATATTCTCTTCCATCCCCAATATTAACATAAAAATTGCTTATAAAACTGTTTTACCACTTAAATCAATTTTCTCAAAATTAAAAGATAAAGTCCCTCTTACATCTCAATCACATGTGGTTTATTGTATACCTTGTCAGGATTGTGACAGAAAATATATTGGCCAATCTAAACGGTCCATTTCCAATAGAATAACTTCCCACAAGAGTGACAGTAGGCTGCACCCTGAGAGATGTGCCTTGGCTTGCCATGTCAATGAGTTTGATCACAAAATGAGCTATGAAATTTTTTATTTTATTGCATTCCATAGCACTTTCAAATCAACCTTTTTCGAAATGCTATACTCTATCGAATTTCCCAAAAGTGCCTTACTTACGTAAAGTACTCTTAATTTTCAGATTTGGCGACCAAATTACGAATAAACTTGCACATAAAATAGGTCGGGCTATAAATATCTTATGCCGCCCTAGTTTGATAGACTCCTGAATAAATGTTTCAAATTCAAATAAAAAGTAATACTCATCAGTGCGGGAGAGTCTCTAGCCAGGAGTCCGAATACCGACGGCTGAGCGTAACCTGGCCCAACAAATTCCATTCGGCAATATCTATAGTCTCAGAGGAATCTTCCGTGGGCACAGTTGTGTCACACGGGTTTAACGCCATCTAGACTAGATAGAAGGAAATAAACACTCTTGGCATTAGTCAGGAAAGTAGTTGTTTTTCTCCCGTCATCTAACATTGTTGTTCATTTTATGAATATTTGTGGAAATGACTTTTTGTATTTATTTAACCTTTCATTCCACTTTGAGCATTGTGGCTATTTCGTATGTGGAATTATGGTTCTGTAATATTTCAGACATCACAGAGAGAAAAGGCTTGCTAATAGAATTCTGAGCCCTCCAAGCTATGCTGCAAAAACATCTCCATCCATTCCGACCTATCAAGATAGTAAATCAAGATCTGCATCCCCTGAGGTTCCAGGAAAGATTACTTACATAACATCATTTGGAGGTAAATGTACAGTAGTTCTTCATCATGTTGAAAAAAGTTAGTTATTCTCTAATTTTTTAGACGATGCAGAAACCCTAGCGACTAGGAAAACAACGTATGCTGATAAAGTTAAATATGGAAAATCCAAAAGAAAAAGAGATGGGATTGTTAGTACTGCTGAAATTACAAGAAAATCAGATGATTGGAGAAGCAGAGGTAGATCTCCTGTTGAAAAAGTGAAACTAACAAATATGTCAACAAGAAGCAGAAGTAGATCATGCGATAGAAGGAGCAGAAGTGTTTCCAGGCATAGGAAATTCATGCTCAGAAGAAGTACATCAAAATCTAGGAGAACTAATAGCTTATCGACGCATAAGAGTACAAGAAGGACTATGTCTAGGAGCAGATCGAGATCCAGAAGAAGAATAAGTAAATCTAGAAGCAGATCACGGCATATGAGAAGCAATAGCCAGTCTAGATCTAAGAATATTCGCAGTTATTCCAGGTCAAGAAGTAGATCCAGGTCAAGAAGTAAAACCATATATAGGTGAGTTATCGACGTAAGCCTATCAGTGTTATATTCATTTGGGGAAATGACTGTCGATGTTGGAGCTGCTCTCTTAGCAAATTTGGATGTATGTTTTCTACGGAAATTCGCAATTTCAACGAGTCATTTTACGAACTTGGAAACTGTTGCATCACCATACTTTTCGTGGGTCAGGTAAAATACCTTCTGAAGAAATTGAATGTCCTAAATGAAGTATCACCTTCAGAAGTATATATTTCGAATGATTCAATTTTAAAACTACTTCTCTCAATCTATGGAAAACATTTGGTAAGTTTTCATTATGATCTTGCAAACTTTCACCTATCAGTGTTATATTCATTTGGGGAAATGACTGTCGATGTTGGAGCTGCTCTCTTAGCAAATTTGGATGTATGTTTTCTACGGAAATTCGCAATTTCAACGAGTCATTTTACGAACTTGGAAACTGTTGCATCACCATACTTTTCGTGGGTCAGGTAAAATACCTTCTGAAGAAATTAAATGTCCTAAATGAAGTATCACCTTCAGAAGTATATATTTCGAATGATTCAATTTTAAAACTACTTCTCTCAATCTATGGAAAACATTTGGTAAGTTTTCATTATGATCTTGGAAACTTTCACCTCAAACAATAAGATCATCCAAACTTTCTTCTGAACTAAGATCTGACATAGTAATTTTCATTACTCTAGAAAAGAAACTTGGGATGTTCTCAGACCCATCGGAAAACGTCTTATACTGACCTTTGTTCTTGGTGAGAGCCGTTTACTGCCTACTTCCAGGGGTTAATTCAACTTGATAGTGACCTCGACTAAGATCTAGATGGGGAAATTATAACGCTCCTGACAAAGAATCGAGAATTATTCCGTTATTTTGAGCAAAGGGAATTTATCGATATGAATTTTCTGATTTAATTGTCTATAGTCAAAGACAACCCCACAATTTTTTCCCACTATTGTCATCTGCCTTTTTAGGGATCATAAAAATAGTGATGACCCTGCAATTTTTTCCTCTTCGAAAGAATCTTCACGCATTTTTCTGATTTGTTTATCTAATTGCCGACCTATAGAATTTCTAATGCATTAGAACGAGAAGTTCTCGAACGGGTCGACCAGCTCAAAGTTCATCAGATACACGCGATGGATGTACAAGAATATACATTGATTCGCCCCACTTTTTTTTTTTTTTTTTTTTTTTATCGATTGGAGCGCACATTGTTAAGTACGCAGGCTTAGTCATTATAAAAATGTCATGTGATGAGTTAGCATGTTTCAATGTCTGACTTATCATTTGAGATTACTGTTATATAATGAGCAGAACACTTTGTATGAAAAGTGGTCTGTCAGTAGAGAGATACATGTCAGACAGGAAATGTCTAGTACTGTCTGCTATATGTTATAATCGATGTATCATAATTCTCTCAATAAAGGTGTTACTGTGAACCCGTGTACGTGTTGTTAAAGTCTGTAAGAAATACACAACATTTTGGCGACGAGTGGTTTACTGAACCCACATAAAAACCGAAGGAGTGAGTCTGCCAGCAAAACCAAGTGAGTCAACTGAGTCACTAAGTCAAGAAGATTAGTCTGTACAAGTCAAATAAGAATCTATGAATAATGTCATTGATAGGTTCTATAGAGCAATTCAAACCTAGGGAGTCGGATGTATCGTCGTACCTAGAACGAATGGATCAATTATTTTTATGCAATGCTGTTAACACAACGAAAAAAGTTAGTCTTTTCTTAACTCTCATAGGTGGAGAAGCATATGAGGTTTTGAAAGATCTGTTATCACCGGAGTTGCCTAGTGTAAAGTCATATACTGAGCTGAAAGATGAATTGATGAAATATTATAGTCCTAAAAGGTTAATTATAGCTGAACGTTATAAATTCTATAATTGTAAGCAGGAAGATGGTGAAAATATTCTGAAGTACACTCTAAAACTCAAAACATTAGTGAACCATTGCCAGTTTGGAAAGTTCCTAGATGAAGCTTTGAGAGATAAATTCGTTTGCGGTCTGAAGAGTGAATCGACTATAAGAAAATTGTTAACTGAAGACAAGTTGACTTTTGCTAAAGCAGTTCAAATTGCTACGAGTATAGAATTAGCTGGAGATCAAGCAAGAGCAATTGGACCTGACACTGTCAACCAATTCAATTTCAATGGCGGAAGTCATCGCAAGGGAAATTTTTCGTCAAGTAGGAGGGTATTCTCTAATAATTTCCAGAAGTCGGGATCGTCTCAATCGAGTCAATTTGAAAATCAAGCCAGGAAAAAATGTAGTAGATGTTTACGTATACATAGTGATCCGTCGAAATGTCCAGCTATAAATTGGAGATGCTTTGCTTGTCAATCGATGGGACATACTACAAAGTCTCCATTATGTAAGAACAGAGTTCATTTTGTTGAAGACGACTCAGAAGAGGTTTCAGAAAATAGCAGTCCTGAAAATGAAGAAGATGTCAAACAAGACCCAAAAAACAGTCAAGATGATTCGGATATTTTGTATTGGTCTTCTTTTGATGAAGTTGAAGAAGTACATCGGTCGAATGTTAAGGATGGGAATAGTCCAATGATAGTAAGAGTTTTGATTGAAAATAAACCTGTTAGTATGGAAGTTGATACAGGGGCAAGTAGTTCTATCATGCCACTGAATAAGTTTAAACGTATGTTTCCGTACGTATGCATTCAGCAACAGAATTGTAGAGTAAATACTCTCTTTGGCCAAACGAGTGATCGTGTCTTCTCTGCTACGGTCGATGTAAAATTTGCTAATGTTAATGCAAAATTAGAAATTAAGATTGTAGACTGTGAAAATGATGTATGTTTATTGGGTAGATGTTGGCTCAATATATTGTTACCCAGGTGGAAAACTAAGATATTGAGTGAACATGAAGTTAAATCTGATATATTAGTGAATAATGTATCGAGTCAACAACCAAATACCATATTTTTGAGTGTTCTGAAACGAGATTATGGGAATATACTCAGTAAAACCGGGTGTATCAATGGATTCACGGCTAATATCAAAGTAAACGACAATGCTATTCCAAAATTTTGCAAACCTTATAGAATTCCGTTTGCTCTTAAAGACAAAGTTGAAGGGGAAATAAATAAGTTATTGAAAGAAGATATTTTGGAATCGGTTTCAACATCAGAATGGGCTAGTCCAATTGTAATCGTTCCCAAACCTGATGGTACGATACGAATATGTGGAGATTTCAAAACAACGATCAATACTTGCATCGAAAATCAATATTATCCATTGCCGACTACTGAAGAGATATTCGCTTCATTAAATGGTGGAACTATATTTTCCGTAATCGATTTGAAAAATGCTTATTTTCAAGTAAAAGTTAGTGAAGAGAGTAAGAAGTTGCTCACAATAAATACACCTATTGGGTTATATGCCTATAAACGTCTCCCTTTTGGAATAAAGTCAGCCCCTCATATTTTCCAATCTATGATAGATCAAATTTTGCGAGGAATAAAAAATGTTCACTCTTACATCGACGATTGTCTTATTACAGCAAAATCAGAGTCAGAAATGTTCGAGACTTTGAAAATAGTTTTAGATAAATTTCAGGAATACAATTTAGGAATAAATCTTGAGAAGAGTAGATTTTTTGTGAAAAAAGTTGAATTTCTTGGTCACGTTTTGACATCTAAAGGCGTAGAACCCAGTGAGAAGAAAATTGAAGCTATCATGAATGCACCCAGACCAGAAAATAAACAACAGCTTCAGTCGTATTTAGGGTTATTACATTATTATGCCAAATTCATTCCCATGCTTTCTGAAAAAATTGCTCCATTATATAGATTGCTTAAAAAAGATAATGATTGGTTATGGGATCAAACGGTTGACAACTGTTTCGAAAAAAGTAAATTGTACTTAACTAGTTCGAATATTCTCATACCTTTCAATCCGAATTTTCAAATTATTTTGTCATGTGATGCTTCTCAGTATGGAATTGGTGCAGTTCTTGCACATATAACTCCAGAAGGATTCGAACGACCAGTAATGTATGCATCCGCGACGTTATCAAAATCAGAATTAAATTATAGCCAACTTGATAAAGAATCACTCAGTATAATTTTCGGGGTCAAGAAATTCCATAATTATTTATATGGTCGAAAATTTACTATATATAATGATCATAAACCATTACAATCTATTTTATCTCCGTCAAAAAATCTTCCTCCATTAGCTGCAGCTAGAACTCAAAGATGGGCAGTTGCTTTATCTGTGTATGATTATGTCATAAAATACAAGGAAGGAAAAACAATTCTCAATGCAGACGCATTATCAAGGTTGCCGTTGAAAAATGCTGGTAGTGGTGGAACAATAAAGTATTTTTCAGTGGCGAGAGAAATTCCACTTTCTTATAAAGATATTGCTCGAGAAATTGGAAAAGATAAAATTTTGAATAAAGTCATCGATTTTGTCAAACATGGTTGGCCAAATCAAAACCAATGTGGTGACGATTTATTACCATATTACAAAGTTAAAGAATATCTCAATTTAGATATGGATTGTTTGACCTATCAAAATCGTGTTATTGTTCCTTCACAATTGCGTATGCCAGTATTGACTTTGTTACATGAACAGCATCCAGGAATAGTCAAAATGAAGATGTTAGCGAGACAATATGTATACTGGAACAATTTGAATAAAGATATAGAAAGTATGGTAAGCAAATGTGAATGCTGTCAATTAATGATTCCGAATGTCCCTGATGCACCTATGACGTCGTGGTCTTGGTGTGCTAGAAAATGGCAAAGACTACATCTAGATTTTGCCAAGAAAAATAATGTAACTTTTCTGATTCTAATTGATGCAAGTAGTAAATGGGTTGATGCTTGGATTCTGAAATCAACTACTGCCAAAGATGTTATTGCATGTTTGCGTAAAACTTTCGCAGTTTTTGGGTTACCAGATGAGATTCATTCTGATAATGGTCCACCATTCAATTCTGAAGAGTTTGTTAAATTTTGCATTTCACATGGAATTAAAGTATTGAAATCTCCTCCTATTCATCCGAAATCAAATGGGATCGTAGAAAGATGCATTCAGACCTTCAAGAACAATTTGATGAAACAAATTTTTGATGAAGCATCAAGCAGACAGATTACTGATCAGGAAAAATTGGACAATTTTCTATTTTTTTATCGTAATATTCCACATAATTTGACACAAATATCTCCAGCTGAACTAATGTTGAAACAGAAGCCAAAAACGAGAATGACAATGTTGAAACCAAATTTTGAAAATTATGTTCAAAATAGACAAACTAAGATTGTAGAAAATAAAAATAACCATTGTGACTCAGATGATTTTCGACAATTCGAGGCAGGTGATAAGGTATATGTCAAGAATGTTAGAGGAGAAAGAGATAAATGGAGTACTGGAGAGGTGAAAGTTAGAGTTAGTCCAGTTACTTATATTGTAATGGTTGGAAATCAAGCACGATATTTGCATATTGATCACTTGAGAAAAAAATCTAATAGTTTGATTTCATTACAAATACACAACAATTACGACGTTCCATTGCGTGCTAATAATGATTTGCTGTAATAAATGTAACAGAGTCTGAATGTGTTCTTGCCTAGGAATCCTGAGCATTTTAGAATTCGCGAGAAGTTAGGTGTTTCTTTCCGTTCTGGGCTTGCTTACTAATGTGACGATCCTCGACTATATCCTGACAGGTAATCACGTGAATTTATATCGAGGCAAAGAGTCTGTGAAAGGGAGAACAGTGGTACAGTTGAGTAGTTGATTATTCATCTCGTATATCTGTTGAACTTTGTGCTGGTCGACTGGTTGGGGGAAATATAGTTCAAATTCATTGGAAATCTAATGTACCCACAATTCTTCTCTACATCTGTATATTATGTTTTTACCAATACTGGGATGACATGTTGACATTGTCTTTGAGTGGTATTGGTTGTTTGTAGATATTTGTTGTTGTTAGTGTATCACCTTGTATATGAAAAATATCACGGAATTTTGCACAAATACTATGAATTTATATATTCTTCCCTTCATTCAAATGTTTTGAATTCAGTGAACTTGATACCCAGCAAACATCAAATCTCTGGCCGCCTTCTGGCCCAGTACATGATAGATCGGCAGATTGCTGGCAATAGCCAAGCTTCACTGGTCAAACGTCTGCCATTTTATGGTGTATTGTAATCGTTTATTTGTAATTCAACCGGCACTGGGCCAGTAGTGTCAATTTGTATTATGTTTTTACCTACGTCATACAATCGTCTACCCATTATATGGCATATTGAAGTCGTTCAACTATAATCTAGCTGGCACCGTGCCAAATAGAGTATGTTTATACTTCAGTTTCAATTGAAAAATCTGATTTTCAGGACGGCGGAATAGCGCAGTGGTTGAGGCGCTCGACTAGTAATCAGAACATCGAAAGGTTGCTAGGTTCAAATCCCCGAAAGATCAAAGAATTATTATATATAAAACGAGTTATAAATTATAAATTTCGTAGCCTTGACCGGAAATTCCGCATGATTAGCTGTTACGTTTCAATTAAATAAGGTAAGTAAGTAAGTATATGTGGCCGGGATTGGCGCAGTGAAAGAGCGTCCGTCTCACGACCGCAAGGTCGTGGGTTTCGATTCCAGCACGAGCAAGGAACTTTTTTCAATATTTTATTTTCGAATTAAATATTGTTTCGGAGCATCGGCTGTGGATAGGAATCATCTCCGGTCGAGGCTACGAAAATTAAAATTTATAACTTGTTTTATAAATGAAGATTCTTTGTTCTGCCGGGAATCGAACCTAGAAACCTTTTGGTGTTCTAATTGCTAGTCGAGAGCTCAACCACTGCGCTATTCTGCCGTTTTGTATTTGAATATTATCATGATAGTCATCATTTTCGGCCATTAAAAAAGGCAAGTCGTCTGACTCATGAAATAGGTATGACAGAAATTTGGTAGTCAATCGAAGAATCGGATGGTTTCTTTGTTCATCGTTTGTATATATCTGTTGTGAAGATGATATTATTGATGAAATATTTCTATTCGATAGGTACCCGCAAATAAATTCCGTACACACATATCATTTCGATAAAGGCGTAGTAGCTTATAACCCTTAAACGTGAGAAATTCATAAATTTCAGGTTATAGTGTGCGAACGGTCAGCTTATGTAGTCGTGGTTCATTTACCTACCATATCATGTAGCTTTGTCAAAAATATAACAATTGGCATAGGAAAGATAGTTCCACCAGATCAGATTTTATTTGGACGCCATCTACAGAAAATAAAGTCTTAAGCCAATCCTTGTAGAAAGGTATTGCCTGTGCTGAAAAATAGGACTACAAATCAAACAGATATAATGTAGATTCATTTACTGACTAAAAAGGGTATTCGAAGGAGTATTAATTCTGCATCACAAACATTTATAATATGTGTCACAAATAATATTGACTGCAACTGAAATGCAACTAGGTATTCATATTGATTAGACAGGATGTAAACGCTCTTCTATCATTGAAACTTGGCACAATGATCCTAGGCTTTGAATAAATCTGATCAATGGAATCAATGAAATATCCCCCAGATATAATACATTGAACCTTCACAGATATAGGAATATTGAATAATGATTTTTCAATTGTACTAGATCCCAAAGTTCACTTGATTTTAGCTTATAAAAGATTTGATAATAAATGTTTCAAGGATGATTGAATTCTTCATAATATGCATAAAATACCTGTTAGGGGCTCAGAGGCACTACTCTAAAACAATGCTCTGGTAATCGAATATCGTATATATATATCTAACGATACTCTATTTCTAAAAGGTAGCAATAGAATGAGTAAAAGTCTCATTGACATTAACATTCCCCAAACACGTATATAATGTCTTTGTCACCACCCCGCTGACGTGTCCACGATAACGGTATCTAACAGTCGGCCATCCTGGTCTTCCTTCACCCTCAAACGGTTCTACTAATTCCTTACCGTCTGCACCCTGTAACAACAAATGACTATTAATATATCTGTGACCGTTTTTGGGGCATCGTGACATTTCTCGTCGGGCCACACGAGCCTTCATACTCGTATGCGACTCCATCAACGATGTTATCATTTGATAATACGTAGATGAGACCATCCTGTATGTGTATGTAGCCGTATCTAGACGAATCATTCGATACCAACGCATCGAGTGTTCGAGTAACTTGAACAGTGATAAGTGCCAATTGACTATTTAGTGTTTGTGCCTTTTATCTTGAAAACAAGTGAGTACCTCTTGTCTATTCGTTCTGGTCGCTTTCATGTTTCAATCTGCAATTCCTCTTGAAAATATCGCTTAGAGTGAACTATTTTTTGTGTTTTTGAACATAGCATTCATTAGGCCATTGTGAATATTATTTCAAAAAGTTTATTCAACACCCTGTATCCCAACTCAGAAGCCTATGTTTCATTCTTGCATTCCAAAAAAAAAAAATAGACTGAGGAATCACCATGTTCGCGATGTATATAGAAAAAACCTGTATGCTTTCATAGTTTTGCCTCGAAAGAAGTGTTGCCCTCAAATACCTTACGTTCAGTTTTTTTGAGACACCTTATATATTCTTTTATGTTTACATATGGACATCATATTGGCTTTCGCATCATTATTAATTTTATCCACCCTTCATATTTTTTTACCGAGTGTAACCCGCTGAATATTTCGAAATCAGAGCAAACAGAATATAAGCAACCTCTTAATATGAGTTATGGGTATGAACTAGTAACAATTGATGGATGAGCATAAAGGGTGTAATTTCAACATACATGAGTTGTCTAAACGTTTCCATACAAGATGAAGTTTTCATACCAACTTCTTATTTATGTAATTCAATCAAATAAAAACAGCTGTTCGGACTCTCATCACGCTGGAAATGAAACATTAGTCTTTATCATTAACCATAATCTATTACAGGCTAATGAATGAATTATTCGATATTGTATTTAGATGTTTTTGCATGGATAATCTTCTTTCACGGATATAGAAAATATGTAGTTTCTGATATAGTTATACAGGGCTGCTCAAAAACTATAAATGCCTTTAAACTAGCGTGGTTTCGTTATTCAAATGTTTTTTTGCATTGATAATCTACTTTTACGGAAATATAATACGTTATTGGAATAGCATGTTTTCGTTTTTCTCTAAAGATTAGCCCTATGTATGATGTCGCGAAAAGTGAATGGAAATGGAATCACGTGAATAGATCAAGCTATATTACAAAAATGAATGATGTGAAATGTCAAGTCAGTTATAGACAGTCAGTGAATTAACATCGCATCTTCAGTCAATCCACACACACTCACAATGGAAAAAATATTATTCTTTCATGGATTAAAAGCTGTAAAGAAAATCGGGCAATTACATGTGGAAGATGATGACGTCATGACAGATGTCTTGATCGATCAGTGGTACCAAGATCAGAACATATCCTGTTATATATTATATGTGGACGGGTTTCCAACACCTCTCCCGCTGATGTCAAGCATGAACTTTGACCCTTTAGGAAAACATAATAGGCCGAAAACTCCAAATTTCATCTATACTATGATGGATCATCGGAGAAGAGGATTTGCATCTAAACTAACTTTGATGAATGCGGTTCAGGCTCCATGATGTGAACGCTATGGTGTCTCATAGATAATGATCTGAAGACTCTTGAATACATCTGTAGACATCTGTAGACATCTGTAGGCATCTGTAGTCATCTGTAGGCATCTGTAGGCATCTGAATACTTCTGTAGGCGTGATCTAAAGACTTCTGAAGACTCCTGAATACATAGCAATACATCTGAAGATGTATGATCAGAAGACTTCTGAATACATCTGAATCCATCATTAACCACCATGCGCTAATCATTCCGATCATTCATAGAGTCTGACGGGGTGGGTGAATTGAATGTCCTCCACTCTATATGAGCAATTTTTATATGGCGGTACATGCCATTTTTATTCATGAATTTTCTGCATTTTTCACACAATAACTGATGTCTATTATAGCGAAATTTTCAGTATTTGAGACTTTCCCACGTGTTATTGACACTGAAAGGGATCCGTTCTCCACTATTGATTCATTCTGTTATAAAAAAAGAATCACAATGTTCTCGTACAGTAAACAGCTGATGACAGCGCTCACAAATATTATCTATAATTACTCTATAAGACCGTTGGATGTGGAATGATCTATCTGTCTACATATATAAGATGCATCATAGGAAAAAATCAGGAGTGATCTGCGCATGCGTTTTAATGAGTATGAGTGCGCATGTGTGAGCTTAGTTCAAGATGATAGATAGATAAGCTTTATTGTCTAAAATGAGCACATTTTGTCGACAAAGTCAGTATCTTGCGATACATTGATTGCAAGATTATAAATAAATAAAACAGAACAGGAATATATAAAAATAATACGGAATAAAAATATATAAAATAACATAGACACGTTTCATTATTATTACAAACAACAAATATCTTTAAAATCAATAATATGAATCTCTAATTATTCTCACATATCATAGAAAGACTAAAATTTGTAGGCAAAGTATTCATCCAAACTGTACAAGCCTTTTCCCACTAACATATCTTTGACAGATCTACGGAATTGTTTCAAATCATTGATCATAGTTGTACATTCTGGTAAATGATTGTAAATATTTTTACTCCTATAAATTAAGGATTGTCTCGTTAAAGATGAACTAGGCAGAGGAAGAGCAAGGTTCCTTTTATTACGTGTAATCTTGTCTATGTTTGCATTCCTTTCGTGATCCAGGGTTTACATTTCTTCTTCTTCTTCAGCAATCGCAGTAAAAAAGCTTTGTTAAATAAGCTGATGACAACTTCTTGAAACGCATTTATGGGATCTACCGCCAGAAAAATCATGGTCCAATCAGTAATTTGACAAATAGACCGGAATTTCTCATAATTACCTTTACTAAATATCCGTCCATATTCCTTTTCCTTGGAAAAAGTTCCATGTTTGAGACTGTTAGGAATAAGGCAAGTAACAGCTTCATGATCAGATAGCCCCGCATTGATCACTGAAGTTGATACGCTTGCAACGTTGGTGCATATATAATCTATAACAGTGGCTGAGGATTTCGAGATCCGTGTGGGTTTTTCCACGTGCATATTCAGATTAAAACAATCTAGCAGGTTAATTAACATTTGGGTTTCAGTTGAAGCTTTGTTTGCGTAATTAATATTAAAATCACCAGCTACAATTAATGAACAATTAATGAGGGGAAAATTGAGATAATAAATACTCTAGTTTTTCTATGAATAGTTTACAATCTGTAGAGGGAGGTCTATAAATGCATAAAATATAAATATTATTTATTTTTGAGTGGATTAACGAAAATTCGAACTCTTTTTCCACAATCAATTTGTCAAATTTACTGTTGTTCACAAATGATAGTACTTTCGAAGACTCTTTAATGATCAATATTATTGTACCACCATGTAGTGAACTTTTTCTACAGTATCTCGAAATTATATTGTGGCCAACTTTTAATATAAAAGGATGAATTTATTAAAAAGTCAAACACATTTGCTATCGGCAGCTGTACATCGGAGAACAGATAAGTGAGTTCGAATTATAGGCTAGATGGTGAAGAAAATTCGAGTTCTTGGACGCCACTCAATTTATAAAAATCCTACAATTTGGATAATTGAGAAAACCAAATTTCTTTCCAAATAATCTGTTTTTCAAAAATCTGAAAGTTGTTCAAGGTATATTTTCTTAGAAGGCTGGGCTGTACATATGGAAGAATGAAAACCAACATAAAATTCAAGACCTATTATATTTCACACCACCAGAGACAAGGTTATATATGGACCTATGTAGAGGCCTGCAGTTTCATGATGAAAAATAATCACTAAAGTACTGTATTATTTCAATAGTGTAGGTTAAGTAAATTGCATGGTGGTTCTATCATAATTTTCCTACCTATACCGGGACAATTACCATATTTTTAGAATAAGTGAAAATAAGTATAGTAACAATCCTATATCAACTATAAAACGGACTGTATAACTAGTCAAGGAATGATAGCGCAATGAACTGTTAAGCAACCGCAGTCACATAGTATACTATGGGAGAGCTTCACAAGAGCTTCACCAGTTTGTGAATTAATACTGTAAAAAAGTGTGATTACTCAACCAGTCTCAGATGTGAAAAAATGTAAATATGTATCAAAAAGGTAAAACACTGAAGGTGGAACAAAAAAACCTGATAGTGGTCCAAGGGTCCTCTGCAATGGTCCAGATCACCCCTATCCAAGGTCCCAAGTGGTATGATTGTAGATGTGCAGCATAGGTCACTGCAGGTGAAGACAACACAAACGAGGAATGCTGAACCTCCACGGTCAGCAGAGTTCCAGGATGCAGTATAACCAGGGGTCAGTCTCTACCAGCTGCTACTGGGCTCCATCTGGTGTCTCCATGGTCGACTCTGGCCAAGATCCGAAGACCTTGCAGGATTACTCAGATCCACTGGGGGATCTTGACAAGGGTAGAGTAGAGTATCCTGAGGGCCGGTCGCTACCAGGAGTCCGAAGCACAGCTAAGCTGCACCCTAGCACCCTAAGAAATAATCTGAATATAGCCTCCTGAGAGGGCACACAGAGCACGTGGAGACAACAGAAAAAAAACTGAAGAACAGGATATTATATTTTCGTTTCACTGCTGAATCTGCTATGGCTGTGACTTACCTTCTGAGAAGGGAGGTAGGATTGAAGAGTTATTAGAACTTGCTTCAAAGGACTGAAACAGAAACAGGCCGGGCTGCATGGCTTCTAAGACTTCATGGCAGTCTCCAGGAACAAATCCCACAATTGGCTTCCTGACGGAGATTCCATCCACTGACCGTTAAGCAACGGCTTCCCAAAATCAAATACCCCTAAGGGTTTCTACGGTTTTCACCGAGAAAATCAAAATCCTTTTCACAGGTCAAGTGCACGCCACCATGGCTAACCGAGAAAAAGTGAGGTAGGCACGTGCCGGAAATTCTCCTACCCTCGATTTAACTAGTCAAAAACCCAAGTTTCCTGTTAAAATCCCAAATCAGCGCCAAATATGAAATCCAAGAATCCTATTGGTCGAAGAAATGCTTACGCCCTAATTATTAAGAAGAATTGTTCTTCTTCTTCTGTCTTCATAGGAATAATCTCCAAATCCTTCACAGAAGACAAATGACAGTCCACAATGACTGCAGTATGACAACAGTGACAGTAACATCCTGATGACACATGAAAATATAACCTGAAATATTATCCCAAAAATAAACAAAGAAATTTATCCAAACTGAAACCAATTCAGAATGAACAACATCATAAATCCTGAGATATTCCAGCGAAATAGGATTTATCGCCCTGGAGAACATCATCGGTAAGTTGTCTGTCTACTTTTGAATGGATTACAATATTAAATATTTTCTTCGATTCTAGGGCCTTAGGATCAGAACGCCAGAAATCAAAGACTCCTGCAGCTTACATCATCACTTCCTATTAGCACATAGAATATCAGAAGAAATGAGTACTCTACTATTGGAATTTGTTTGTTAAAAGATCTCATTCAAAACTGTGTGTGATATGATATGGTTGTTTAATTAAATGTTCTATTACTCAAGGATTATTTACTATATGTCAGACTGAATGTTCACTGTGAGTATGGTTTCTTCTCAAATTCATAAGGTAAGAATTTGAAGACTATGTTTCTTACACCAAAGAAAAATAAAAACAAATCTTAGCACACCACAGTGCTACTCTACTGTAATTTGATAAGTTTCATCAAAATAATTAGCTAATATTATCTTGTAGCAAATTCAAATGCTACATATACCCCTCTCCTAAGAGAAAAAATTGGTCAACTTGTTGAGAAATTTTTGATATGGTATATGGGATATCATGGATTATGATAGTAACTTCGTGTACTAAACGTTCCTTTTATGGAAATCCACAAATTGGTAATGTCTGAATTGAGAAAAGTCTGAATCAGGTAAGGTCATAATCGGTAGGTAAGGTCATAATTGGTAGGTCAAATCCATTATCCTCAGGACCATATAAAGTCTAAATTTACTATTTACAAAAAAAAATATTTACATAAGTGGCAATGATGATGTTCAGGTTGATCAGACCTATGAATCATCCAAAAAAAAAAAACTATTTTTAAGTATGCATACTCTCAGTAGAACACTAAATCCAATATTAGGTTTTATACTGAAAATCCCAAAATGAAAAGAAAACCGCCCAAGGTTTCTTTCAAATTTGCACCAGCAAAATTTGTCAAAAAGACCAAAATCGTAATTGCAATTACCTTAATTTTAAACGTGCACCAACGCACCCAAAAAAAAATCTCAAATGTGCACCAACGCACCAAAAAAATTCAAATGTGCACCAACGCACCAAAAAAATTCACAAGAATCTTATTTTTAAACAACCTTTACAGATAATACTGTATACAAATCAAAGGTTCTGGTTTGTATAAAAATAAAATATCTATCCAACAGAAACGTCTGAATTGGATCCAAAATATTCCTTTAAATCTTTGATATGCCAATCTCCAGCAGGAGAACCATCAGCATTATCCAAAGAATAGACTAAACGAGAAATTCTTTTTCTCACTGTACACAAAACATATTTATTGAAGCATCGGATAGAATCTTGTTTCTTCTCCAGACTTTATCACCTTCATTAAATATATGGTCTCTCTTCCTAAGGTTGTATGATGATGCATTTCTCTGGTAAGCCTTATGAAGCCTTTCCTGCACTGTCTTAAAGACATCACTAAGCCCCTTGATATCTTGAACAAAACTATCCCTGCTGTCAGGTAAAAGTTCAATATCTTGAGTATTAGGAATGCTACCTTAATATTTACCAGAAATAGGCACATTACGACCAAACATCAAAAATGCTGGAGTATATTGGGTGACTTCATGGGTGGTGGTATTTATTGCTTGTTGAATTTTATATAATTCCTTATCCCAATCTTTATGTTCATCTACATAACTCCTAATGGCTTGACCTATTGTTTTATTGGTTCTTTCCACAAAGTTACACTGGGCTAAATATCGAGGAGTATACCATATTTTTTGAACATTGTAGGTATCTGCTAACTTTTTAAATAGTTTACCAGCAAACTGGGTTCCATTATCACAGATGATGAACTGTGGAACTCCAAAGACTAAAAAAACTTGGTTTTCCATGAATTTAATGATGCTAGGTGCCCTGGCATCTCGCATTGGACACAATAGTGTATACTTTGTGAAAAAGTCTGAAACAACCAATAAGTAAGTGAAACCTTTAGAAGATCTGGGAAACGGTCCCATGATATCGACAGCAATAGTCTGAAAAGGAAGTTTAACATTTCTCTGAGCACCCATGAGTCCCATCCGAGGAGTATTCGATAACTTTTGCGACTGACAAACTTTACAGGACTTTTCATATCTCAGAATGTCCGATCTCATTATAGGCCAATAGTAGTGCTGCTGAACTCTTGAGAGTGTCTTGAAAAAACCAAAATGGCTACAAATAGAAGGGTCATGTGAATCTTTCATAACTGAAAGTCTTTGTGATTTAGGCACAATCACTTTCCATTCAATAATGTTCGATTTGACGGGCACTTTGGAAGGAATATATTTATAAATCAGTTCATTTTCAACTCTAAAGTGGGGATGGGCATCTGGATCTTGAGAGATCTTACTACATAATGAGGTATATCATGAGTCTGTATCATCAGACTTCAAATCAATTAAATTCAACTCTGGACTTTCGTCATCTGAAAGAGGTATCCTTGAAAGAAAATCGGGAATAACGTTATGAACCCCAGGCTTATCAATCAACTCAAAAGTATGCTGTCGTAATTTGACAGACCATCTTGCTAATCTACCAGAAGGGTCTTTGAGATTGTTCAGCCACAGCAGACTATGGTGATCAGTTATTACTTTGAAAACCGTTCCCTCAATATAAGGACGAAATTTGTCAATTAGGAAGATCAAACTCAATAATTCTCTTTCAGTGACACTGAAATTTCTCTCAGATTTGGACAAAGATCTGGAGGAGTAAGCAATTATTCTCTCGACACCCTGAACCTCTTGTGTCAACTCCCCACCTATGCCCACATCACTTGCATCACACTGTATAGTGAAAGGTAGTGTAAAGTCTGGGGGACAGAGAATAGGTGCTGAAACAAGAGCCTTCTTGATGGCGATGAAAGAAGCTTCTGCCTCAGAAGTCCATTCTATAGGTTGATTTTTACCTTTACCCTTGCCTTTTAATAAATTGCTAATAGGTGCCATTGAAGTTGAAAATGAATCTAAAAAACGTTTGTACCAATTACATAAACCAATAAACCGTTTAATTTCCGTACTTGTAGTAGGACGAGCATAATTTACCATGACTGAAACTTCAGAAGGATCTGTTCGAATTCCTTGTCTGTCAATAACAAAACCCAAGTATTTAAGTGATGTTTTGAAAAACTCACATTTTTTAATATTTATAGTTAGGTTTGCATCCTGCAAAATACCTCTAACTTCTTTCAAAAGCTTCACATGCTCCTCAAACGTCGGTGAAATGATAATATCATCTAGATAAGTGAATAAATTAGGTTCGAATTTTGGTCCAAACAACGCATCACATAGTCTTTGTTGTGTCTGGGCACTGTTACATAAACCGAACGGCATAACATTGAAGTGGAATAAACCTCGACCAGGTATACTGAATGCAGTCTTTTCTTTAGACGATTCTTCAAGTGGCACTTGCCAAAAAGCTTTCCTTAAATCGATACTTGAAATATACTTGGCATTACGCAACAGAGTAAGAATTCTATCAATGCGTGGAAGAGGATAGCTGTCGTGCTTTGTGATTTCATTCAGTTTACGTCCATCAAAACAAAAACGGTATTCACCAGACGATTTCTTAACCAGTAGTACCGGACTATTCCAAGGACTATGTGATGGTTCTACCACACCTAATTTTATCATCTCATCTAACTCATCATTAAGGATCTTTTACATATATGGAGACATTAAATACTGCCTCTGTTTAAACGGCTTTGCCTCGCCAGTGTCAATTTCCAAAGTGATTTTATTTGTACGGCCTAATCGAGCATCACTACTAATTTCCTGAAATGAGTGGATACGATCTCTCATCTGCTGTCTCTGTTCTTGTGTAAGCTCATCTTCAACACTAATTTCCGAAATATCATTACTTTGAGGTGAGCTGGCAACAATGTCGACAGTTTCCCCAGAAACTCGACACTTAATGTCCCAACTAGAATTTTGAAAGTCTATGGACACACCAAACTTAGTACAGAAATCACTTCCTAGAATGAATGACTGTGATGAGTGATAGGGTAGGTACAACTAATGCCGGAGTTATCTGTATCTCTCCATTAATATGAATAGGCAAATCAACAACTCCTTCAACTTTTTGATGTGTACCATCTGCCGTAAAAACATGATTCAAATGAGGAGTTCTGATTATTAAATCAAGATTTTTTACTGTCCTTAAACCTCCTTGACCTATGACGGACATATTGGCACCACTGTCTAAAAGTGCAATGACATTTGTATCAAAAAGCTGAATATTCACATAAGGCCTATTATCCTTGACTTTCTTTATTAATAGAGGAGCTACAACATTCTGAAAATCATCCTCTATTTCTTCTGTTAGATTATTTAAATTCTGAAATTTGGCTCTAGGAAAATTTGGAGAAAATTGTGAGCCTATGACAAAATTCTCCTCTATCAGTTTCCCTTACACCTTTCACAGTCCTTCATTACCACGTCAGGTGCTCCACATTTAAAACAAAACTTTTTCTTTATTCCTGATTTACAAGCTCTATGCGTATGATTAGCTAAATTGCATCTCCAGCAAACTACAGGACTATTTTCCATTCGAGGATTTCTATTAGTATCAACTGATGAAGAAGATGGGGCAGAAACATTACTTGACCTAGAAGTATTATTGTTAGAAGTATAGTTGTTAGAAGTACTATTGTTAGAAGTGGCATTTCTAAATTTGTTTTTTTTGAAACCTATTTCCAGAACTTTTATTTGAATAGGCAGATGTTCTATTTGCTTGTGCATTTGAAACAAAAGCAATTTCAGGGTCATCTAACATAGCAATTGATTTACTTTGGGAAGTAGAAGGTGGACTTAAAGCATCAGCTTCCTCTAATTTTTTGCACAAAGTTCCAAGAACTGTAACTGAATCTATGTCACATAAGGCTAACCTCCGCCTATAATCAGGCTTTAAACCCATCTTGATGTACTTTACCTGTGTCACCTCAGCAGCTCCATGACTGAGTTTGTTAAAAAGTGCTTCCATACAAGCTATAAAGATAACAACTGGCTCTGAATTACCCTGCTTTCTATTTTTTATTTGTTGCCAAACTTCATCTTCCAAATCAGACACTAGAAAATCTTTTCTGAGTTTCAAAATCAATGAATCCCAGTCAGTAACTTGTGACTTTATCATACGGTACCAGAAAGTAGCTTTACCAGTGAAAAGATCACTTGCTGATTCAAATAATTCAATTTTAGATATATGCCTTGCTTGAGCTAGAGTCCCTGTATGTATTTGACACTTTTGCTGTAATAAGAGTACGGACACTATGACAAGCAGTGACAGAAGGCATAACCCTAAAAAATTTGAAATGACATGAACAATTTGGCGGGCACTGACAGTTCATGAACGTACATGACATCAAATTATTTGAAAATTCAGGTTTTCAAAAATTAAAATGTCTAATTGTGTAGTGGAGAATTGCAAAAATGGAAGCGAGTCCTTTCATTTATTCCATTTCCCCCATTCTAACCAACAAGTACATATACACTTTGTTAAGTATATCGAGAAATACTTTCAACAAATTGATTTACAAACTATGACCCCTTTTCGCCAGTGAGATGAGACGCCACTTCTTTATGAAAATAAAGACAGAGAAAGATATATGGATGTACCCTTCACCGCGGCAGTAGAGGATAGAAGATCCGAAGTGCATGGAAAAGCATATCCATGTCTTTGTTCAAAAGTCATTTTGAGAATTTGGGGTTATGCCTTCCGTCACTGCTTGTCATAGTGTCCGTACTCTTATTACAACAAAACTGACAAGTATATACAGGGAATTATACATACAGGGACTCTAGCTTGAGCAAGTTCATCAATACGTTCCATGAATGATAAGAGATTTTTGGAGTCACCATCAAATTGAAGTCCTAACTTATACACAGGTGTTGACTTTGTTAAATTTGGTGAAAAATAATTCTGACTCTGACTAGTAGATGGTCTCACTAGTGGATTGACAGTAGAACTCATCAATGGCACATTAACTGGATCAGACTCTGGATCAGATACCTTCTCATGTAATTCTGCATCTAATTGCAATGCTGTTGCATAAGATTCATTTTTAAAAATTGACATTTCATCAAAATTAAGAGCTTCAGGATTCAAAGGTATCCTTCGAATTCTCCAAGTTACATGGCATATTCTAGATTCTGCTCTCTTAAAAGTAGAATCTGATGTTGGTCCCTCAAAATCACTGATTAAAGTTTGTATAGATGTTAAAGTGTTTTCAATGTCAACTTTTTCAGATGCAAAATTAAATGTTGGGTCAACAAAAGACAATACATTTTGTCCTTGTTGAATTTCTTTAGCCAAGAGGCGCCCCAAAATTTTTCTCTTTTCATCCATGCTACGTTCAGAAATAACACCTCTAATTTTCAGTTCATAATTAAGTTCTGCTATGAGCAAATGTTTTGCCTTAATAGAATCCATAATGAATAGTGTGAAGGAAGAACAAAGAAAACAGATGAAATACCCAAGTACTGCAGTCACAAAAATTTTCTAAAAATTCCCATGAAAAATATCTGTCAAAATAGTTACCAGAAATTATCAATCATGATGGAAATTTTCATTGCTATTTAAAATTGCAATCACTGCTCCAAAATATGTACTTTATTACTACACAATTAGACAACACTCACCGCAGTGCTCTCCAGCACAACAAATACTAAAGCCTTTTCTGTTGAAAAACTTTCCTGTCAGGCTTCTGTCAAAAACGGAGCTATACTTCACATCCACATCCACATGGACCTAAATGTACAGTCTCCACTCAACCAAACATTCCAGCTCAACAATCTAAGAAAATTTGAAAAAACTCAAGAAAAATTTGAAAAAGGTTTTACAACAGACAAAATTTTACTTATTTTGAACAAGAATTTTCGGGCCCTACACGTTGGACGCTATTTATGTGGCCAACTTTTAATATAAAAGGATGAATTTATTAAAAAGTCAAACACATTTGCTATCGGCAGCTGTACATCGGAGAACAGATAAGTGAGTTCGAATTATAGGCTAGATGGTGAAGAAAATTCAAGTTCTTGGACGCCACTCAATTTATAAAAATCCTACAATTTGGATAATTGAGAAAACCAAATTTCTTTCCAAATAATCTGTTTTTCAAAAATCTGAAAGTTGTTCAAGGTATATTTTCTTAGAAGGCTGGGCTGGACATATGGAAGAATGAAAACCAACATAAAATTCAAGACCTATTATATTTCACACCACCAGAGACAAGGTTATATATGGACCTATGTAGAGGCCTGCAGTTTCATGATGAAAAATAATCACTAAAGTACGGTATTATTTCAATAGTGTAGGTTAAGTAAATTGCATGGTGGTTCTATCATAATTTTCCTACCTATACCGGGACAATTACCATATTTTTAGAATAAGTGAAAATAAGTATAGTAACAATCCTATATCAACTATAAAACGGACTGTATAACTAGTCAAGGAATGATAGCGCAATGAACTGTTAAGCAACCGCAGTCACATAGTATACTATGGGAGAGCTTCACAAGAGCTTCACCAGTTTGTGAATTAATACTGTTAAAAAGTGTGATTACTCAACCAGTCTCAGATGTGAAAAAATGTAAATATGTATCAAAAAGGTAAAACACTGAAGGTGGAACAAAAAACCTGATAGTGGTCCAAGGGTCCTCTGCAATGGTCCAGATCACCCCTATCCAAGGTCCCAAGTGGTATGATTGTAGATGTGCAGCATAGGTCACTGCAGGTGAAGACAACACAAACGAGGAATGCTGAACCTCCACGGTCAGCAGAGTTCCAGGATGCAGTATAACCAGGGGTCAGTCTCTACCAGCTGCTACTGGGCTCCATCTGGTGTCTCCATGGTCGACTCTGGCCAAGATCCGAAGACCTTGCAGGATTACTCAGATCCACTGGGGGATCTTGACAAGGGTAGAGTAGAGTATCCTGAGGGCCGGTCGCTACCAGGAGTCCGAAGCACAGCTAAGCTGCACCCTAGCACCCTAAGAAATAATCTGAATATAGCCTCCTGAGAGGACACACAGAGCACGTGGAGACAACAGAAAAAAAAACTGAAGAACAGGATATTATATTTTCGTTTCACTGCTGAATCTGCTATGGCTGTGACTTACCTTCTGAGAAGGGAGGTAGGATTGAAGAGTTATTAGAACTTGCTTCAAAGGACTGAAACAGAAACAGGCCGGGCTGCATGGCTTCTAAGACTTCATGGCAGTCTCCAGGAACAAATCCCACAATTGGCTTCCTGACGGAGATTCCTTCCACTGACCGTTAAGCAACGGCTTCCCAAAATCAAATACCCCTAAGGGTTTCTACGGTTTTCACCGAGAAAATCAAAATCCTTTTCACAGGTCAAGTGCACGCCACCATGGCTAACCGAGAAAAAGTGAGATAGGTACGTGCCGGAAATTCTCCTACCCTCGATTTAACTAGTCAAAAACCCAAGTTTCCTGTTAAAATCCCAAATCAGCGCCAAATATGAAATCCAAGAATCCTATTGGTCGAAGAAATGCTTACGCCCTAATTATTAAGAAGAATTGTTCTTCTTCTTCTGTCTTCATAGGAATAATCTCCAAATCCTTCACAGAAGACAAATGACAGTCCACAATGACTGCAGTATGACAACAGTGACAGTGACATCCTGATGACACATGAAAATATAACCTGAAATATTATCCCAAAAATAAACAAAGAAATTTATCCAAACTGAAACCAATTCAGAATGAACAACATCATAAATCCTGAGATATTCCAGCGAAATAGGATTTATCGCCCTGGAGAACATCATCGGTAAGTTGTCTGTCTACTTTTGAATGGATTACAATATTAAATATTTTCTTCGATTCTAGGGCCTTAGGATCAGAACGCCAGAAATCAAAGACTCCTGCAGCTTACATCATCACTTCCTATTAGCACATAGAATATCAGAAGAAATGAGTACTCTACTATTGGAATTTGTTTGTTAAAAGATCCCATTCAAAACTGTGTGTGATATGATATGGTTGTTTAATTAAATGTTCTATTACTCAAGGATTATTTACTATATGTCAGACTGAATGTTCACTGTGAGTATGGTTTCTTCTCAAATTCATAAGGTAAGAATTTGAAGACTATGTTTCTTACACCAAAGAAAAATAAAAACAAATCTTAGCACACCACAGTGCTACTCTACTGTAATTTGATAAGTTTCATCAAAATAATTAGCTAATATTATCTTGTAGCAAATTCAAATGCTACAATATAATAGCCAGGAATGTGAACTGGTTCGTCAGTATTCAGCCAGTGCTCCGTCAATAGTACAATATTTGGATGATTTTGCTGTCTCAAAAAAATATTTAGTTCATCTACTTTATTACGAACCGACTGAATATTCAGCAATAACATTTACATATCACTTATTTGTTCTTTGGATCTAAAAAAGAAAAATAATTTGGTTCGCTATCGCCAGAGGGGCCTGCAGTCAAACTGGGAGAATACGTTGTCTTATTTAATGTGGTCTCTATCATTGCGTTCTTAATTTCCTCAGCTATGTTATTCGTCTTGCTTTCTGTTCTTTCTGCCACTTCTAAAATACGTTCATTGCTTGTCTGTGTTCTAATTGTAATCACTTTCACAAGAGATTTTCTTTCTGATTTAGACTGCTGATTGTTGACTACAAATTTTCTAATTGCTTTACATAAATTCCATTTAGATTTTTTATTCAAACTGCAACCATTAGCACAGTAATTTGTTCTGCGAGAAATATTGTTGCATTCTAAGATTCTCACGAATCCCGAAAAATCTTTATGTACCATCTTGGCTAGGTGTAGGTTATTTTCGTAAATTGACTTATTTATATAATCGAAGTCATTTATATAATCGAAATCATAGCGATACGGATCTGTGATGATCAGGACATTTGTGTGGTTCATTTGGGAAAGGATCTTCGTGTTGGGATACTCATAAGTATTTTGTAGCTATAGTATGACCAAGTCGTTTTTCGAAATCTTTTTGGAGTTTTCTAGAGCTGTCTGCAGTAGTACATAAGCACCCGCGTTAGGTTTCAGAACAGAGTGAACCTTGAATGAATTTCCTATCTGTGTTTTAATCATTTGGGCTACACCTCTTCCAAGATTTCCTGATACAAATAATATTTCCTTATCAATACTACCGTTTTCTCCTTCGTCCTTCTCTACCTTCGAACGCACAAGTGGTATTGAAGCGATTGTTTTTTCAGGTAAGGAAAGATTGTTTACTTTGACTACAGGGTGACTGTGATTCATTTTGTTTCTGAGATCATAGTTTTCCTTTCTCATCTTCTTCAACTCATTGCCATAGAGGTCTTTGTCTATTGTAAGTACTTCAATTGAAGTCAGCATGTTTTTCTGATTGCAGTTAGTTCTACAATGTTATTTTCTAATATGGCATTTTTTCATTCTGGTTCCTTCAATTTATCTTGAAATTCTAAATTTTCCCGTCCCAAGCGTATTATTTCCTTGTTCAAATCCATAATTGTTTGCTTATTCCTATTAGAATCTGTTAGAAAGCTTTGTTCACTTTCATATACCTCGTCCTCAAAATCTTGTGTTCTACTTCTGAGTCGTTCAATGTGTTCTTCCTTGTCTGAATTGTCTCTTTTCAACTCTTCAATCTTGCTTTGGAACTTAGTTTCCATGTCTTCAAGTTCATGCTCTTTGATTTCCAGTGCATTTTTAGTCTTACGATTTCTTTCTTAAATTTCTGTAATTGTTCATCTGCATTAGCACATCACGAATTCACTACCAAATTAGACTTCGTATCTTTCAATACATTACTCGGGCGATTTTGGGAGCGGGTATGCCTCTGCGACATCTTTGTATGATTGATAGTGATAAATTTCAGGTATTGGCAAACCCCCCTCTGCAAATTGATGCGCGGAGTGAAGCCGATTCACTTTAGGGTTATAAATTAATTGAGAACATTTAACCTTCCAGTAGTCGCACGCGGAGTATCACTCCGCACGAATATAAAACGTGAGATTTCATGAATATGCTTCATTTCCTCATTCCGCCGCACTCAGTACCTTCCTAAAATGACGACTTCAGTACGAATCGAGTATTACCGATGTGCAAAATTGCTTCGTTTTCGAATTTTATAGCGTAGTGCGGAGTCGTACTCCGCAGCTACCTTGGACGTCTTTGTTATATTGCATATTGCAGTTACACTTTGCAGCTGTTTTGGGCGATTTAGGCAAAAATTTTGTCTCATTTGATGAATGATATTTCATAAAATACCGTTTCGTAACCACACATGATCGATGCCACTGTGATATGAAAGAATACACACCCAATTTTATTATAGTACATGTGAAGAATTCATGTGCTTATTAGAACCAGCTTTATTCATTTGCAGAGATTGCCGATGAATCATTGGTGGTTTTAGATTGAAATATTTTCAGGTTGTTCTCAAATTAAAGTGTTTTTGTTCGAATTCTTTTCATTATATCTGCGATAGTTGTCCTATGGTAATCTTGGGTTTTGTTATTGAACAAATATATTTTTATTGCAATTTTGACATTTCACTTCGTAGAGATATTCATGCCCAAAGGCATACTGATGAAATCTTTGGAAAAATTCCAGTCATCATGTTCAAACCACCCGAATTCTCCATTGCGGAGTCAGACTCCGCAGCGATAGCCTATGTCCTTTTTAAGGCGCGACTACTGGAAGGTTAAACTACAGCAGGCAAATCACTGTACTAATTTCGTAAGATCTTGAACTAACCTTCAGTGTGTCAGTGGTGCACTCACGTCAAATTAAATTTGTGAATTCAACTCTATTTTCATAGTGTTTACAGCTGATAGATTGCACACAGTTGCCAGATTTGGTAACAATGCCTCATTGAAAATATTCAGGGGTGATCTGCGCATGCATCTGAGGACGTTTTAGATGCGTAATTTTTTATGAATTTTCGAAAATATCCAATTAGTCCTATGGTAATCTTGGGTTTTGTTATTGAACAAATATATTTTTATTGCAATTTTGACATTTCACTTCGTAGAGATATTCATGCCCAAAGGCATACTGATGAAATCTTTGGAAAAATTCCAGTCATCATGTTCAAACCACCCGAATTCTCCATTGCGGAGTCAGACTCCGCAGCCATAGCCTATGTCCTTTTCAAGGCGCGACTACTGGAAGGTTAAACTACAGCAGGCAAATCACTGTACTAATTTCGTAAGATCTTGAACTAACCTTCAGTGTGTCAGTGGTGCACTCACGTCAAATTAAATTTGTGAATTCAACTCTATTTTCATAGTGTTTACAGCTGATAGATTGCACACAGTTGCCAGATTTTGTAACAATGCCTCATTGAAAATATTCAGGGGTGATCTGCGCATGCATCTGAGGAGGTCGAGTGCGTATGCGTGAATCTTCAACTCAGCTGAAAATCTTTCAATCGATCGCAATCTATCACCGACTGCGCTTGAGTGCAGACGTATTTTTTTGCGTCGTCAAATAGAGTTATTTTTCCAGCTGTGGAAATGTCGCTGTTTACCGATTTGGTGAAGCATGTCGCATCCATTTTGCGGCTTCTAACTCCAAATTATAATGGAAAAGTTGCACGGGAAGGATTACGAGAATGCCAGAAGGGGATAAAGCGACTTAATAGTGCTTTGAAGAATTCTGAGAATTTCGGTGAGAAGCAGCATCTCGAAGCTTGCCTACGAAATCTGAAAACTCTCCGGGCCCAGATTGAAGCACTTCAGAAGAAGGGAGCTGGAATTACGACAAGAAAGGAAACTGCGTGGAATAGAGCTGGGATGATTCTCTATCAGCTTTCCAGAGGTTAATTCGAACCGGACTCATCTCGAATTTGAAACATAAGGATCCTGCAGCTTTCTCGACCGATTGCAGACCGCTGTTCAGCCGGCGCATTCAGAATGCGTTGAAAAGAGATGCTGCAGTCAAGGTTAATTCAGTTCTCTGCGGAGATTTTGGGCTAGTGAAGGGAGATAGTGTACTTAGAGAGTACAAGTGAACATCAACATCAAAAACAATGACAATTTATGCTTTGTTTGAGCTGTGACATCTGCTCTGTTTCCTGCTAGCCACCATGTCGATAAAACTTCTTCATACCCCCACCCTTCTACAGTTCTCAACCTAAAGAGTATTCAGTTCCCAATGACTGCCAAACAAATTCCTCGATTCAAAAAACCAGTCAATCTTTACATTCTGCAGAAGAAATACAAAAACATGCAAACTCTTCCCACATAGACGAAGGAGAAGAAAGACAGACACATCAATCTCATACTCATCCAGGAACAGTACTTCAACGAGGAAGATGTCGATAATGGTGTGATACCTGTAGCCACCAAGTACCACTATTGTTGGATAAAGGATCTACCTAGACTCCTTTCTTCGCAACTGAGCAAACATGGACATAAGAACTGAAATTCAAGAACCACAAGAACAAGGAGAAGGCTCCATTTATGGTATATGCTGATTTGGAGTCTGTTTTGAAGAAAACTGGAGATCCGAAGAAGCCTCAGCACCACGTTCCAGCTGCCGTCGGATACTCTATGAAGTGTTCTTATGATGACTATCCTTTTATCGTTCATACCGAGGGCAGGACTGTATGGCGTGGTTTGCTAATGAGCTGAAACAGTTGACCGAGGATATGTCTACGGTGTTTCTCTGTCCATACTCGATTTACAACATCGAGTTGACCGCTGAGCAGGAAGCAGAATTCTGGAAATCAATGCATTGTCATATCTGCGAACAGCCTTTCGGACCTGATGATAAGAAAGTTCGAGACCATAACCATCTCATTCCGGACAAAAATTACAGAGGTCCAGCCAATGAAAGTTGCAACGTTCGATACCAGGATAGCCATGTGGCCCCTGTTGTGTTCCACAACCTGAGTGGTTATGATGCAAAATTATTTATTGAGGATATAGCATCTTAAATGCGGGGTAGAGTTGATTTGTTACCAATCACCAAAGATAAATACATCTACACCACGAAACACCACGAAATATCCTATTCCCCCTTAAATCGTATTCCTTAAATATTTGTCGATTATCCTCGATGTTTTCCGATAGCAAGATATATTTTATCTCATTGATTTTCTTAGCTTGTTCTTCAGCTTCCTTCAACCAATCTTCTTCATTAATAATCCTTACAATTTCCTCGTGTGTCTGTCATGATTCTTCTGGGTTTCTACTCAATGCGTCAACATGCTGAATATGCTTTCCAGGTATGTGTGTTATTCCTCAGATGTGTTTCTACTGTAGTATGCTATTGGTTTTTCGCCCTGCTCTGTTTGTTACATGATGATACCTCCAAGACCTTCTTGACTTGCTTCGGTGTAAACGAATGTTGGGAGTTTTGGATTGAAAATTATATCCTTGAGTTCTTGAACTGAATCTGAATGGACTTGTGTCCTTTTCCATTTAGCACATTGTTTCTGTAAATCCGTCAGAATACACGTTTTAGATGCGTAATTTTTTATGAATTTTCGAAAATATCCAATTAGTCCCAGAAATTGCCTTAGTTGATGAAAAGTTTTTGGTATGGGAAATTTTTTCACCGCTGAATTTTTATCTTCACTTATATATATCCAAGATAAACAATTTTTGTTTGGAGAAAATGGTACTTTGACAATTTGACTGTCAGCCCATGTTCTTTAATCAGTTCAAAAACTTCTTCAGTTTTATCAAGCCTTCTTCTATATATATATATTGACTAGTAAATAGTGAGGTTAGCAAGTTAAAGAGAACTCTTTGAAGATTATCCAAGCTTTCGGAATTTAATTGATTCCATCATTAGGGCATACGACAATAATTATTGTCAGTAATAAATATAAAAGTCAAAAAATATTTGTACTTACATCTACGTGAGGATGAATACTATGATGTTAACAATAATTACAAGAAATGTGAAACATCATCCAGGAACGAAGTTGTGTGTAGAATTATTATATAAAACACTTGAAAAATACACAAGTAGTAAAGTGTGGCCGGATATGAAAAAATGAATGAATGAGGGAAATTTGTGAAAAGGAAGAAACAGACATGCCTAACCAAAGAATTCAAAGAATTTGAAGAATGTGAGAAATGTGACTAAGAACTGTTCCCTCCTTTTTTCAACAAATTTTAAAATTCCAAATTTACAATAAATAAGTAGCTGTTGAGTGTGATTGTACAAATGTTAGTCTCCCATGTGTCCATGTAAGCAATTTTGCACAGTATGTCGCACTATTTTACAATTTTATATATTTAACAACGTTGTAACCAACCTCACCAAAGATTATTCCTGATGGAAATAAACATTTCCGAGAGCTTGGATAAACTTTAAAGAGTACTCCTTTACACTGCTGCTACCCCCAATATACACTGGTTTTATATATATATATATATATATATATATATATATATATATATATATATATATATACCCCGCTATTTTCAGGGCGTCCTTTCATAACCCATACTCTGAGCGTCCACCATGAATTTCTCATGCAATCCCTACTATATAGTATGTATATCCTCTAACTCTGAGTAAAACATGGCGCTCTAGGTCGATGAGCTTCATGCAGTGGGACAAAATTTTTGGAATCTACACTTGACTGAGTTCAAAGCGTCCGTTGATAAACCCTCCACCAAGCGTCCAACATATACAGCGAAGGTTTCAAATTCCGACTACTCAGCGTCCGGCAAGGTATATTTTCCTTTCATGTCACAGATTTCTGAGCGTCCAGCGATGTTGTCAAAT
Source organism: Phaedon cochleariae (assembly GCA_918026855.4). Classification (NCBI taxonomy): domain Eukaryota; kingdom Metazoa; phylum Arthropoda; class Insecta; order Coleoptera; family Chrysomelidae; genus Phaedon; species Phaedon cochleariae. The sequence continues at coordinate 34,620,973 of OU896712.1, read as the reverse complement.
CAAAAGGTTCTTAGTCGATCATAGAAAGCTTATGCAGGAATAATTTTTGAATGTCCTTTCAGTATGTCGATTTGAGGGCGTCCTTGACGACATGGAAATATATCAACGCTGGGTTTGGACATTTATTTGTATTATTCACATTTCACGTACAAATGGTATCAGTTACAGTTATATATCAATAGATTGTAAACATCAGATCGTCTTTTCACCGTGTTCTGATCAGCTGGAGTTATGTTAACTCCTTGAACTTCTATGAGACATTCCTCTCCCAATGTGAAGAGTCGGTACTGGTCAACCAGGCCCTAATAACACAATTATGTCCCATGGATATCCTTAGGACGTCCTGTCGGGACATTCAGGACGTCCATAGGACGTTCGAATTTGGTACCGTGGACGTCCATTGGACGTGTGTGGGACGCACAAATGTCCCACTTGAGGACCACTTAGGGACGTCCTTGAGGGACGTCCCTGGGACAACTATCGAGGACAACCTTCCAGCAACGGTGAGGGATATCAATTGGATGTCCATAGGATGTCCCAAGGACGTACGAATTATTCTTGAATTTGAATTCTTCTGAGTCCCTCTAGGACCAGATCTTGCATAACTGATGAGGACATCCAGTTGAGTTGATGGTCCGTAGAAGGTCCCCAATAGATCCTGAAAAAGTTTCCCAAGGATGTCCAATCGACTTACGTGAAGGACATTGATAGGGAGTATTTATAGCCTACGAGCGATCATTTGTCGGCGAGGTGTAAGTTAACGTCCTCGCAGGGACAACATATTGAATGTACCGACTGGGACGTTCATAGGACGTTATTTCTAGGACATTGGATAAGTACAGTTCATGTATTGATTGGGACATCCGAAGGATGTCCCTAAGGGACATTTCGTTTTTATACGATCTCGGAAATATTGGGGGCGTCTGTGCAGAGATATTTGAAGGAATGTACTATCAGGGATATTTCATGGTTGTCTAGAAGGCGCATTATATAAGATATAAGGTCAAGCCAGAATATGTACTACTCAGGACATCCGATGGATGTCCCTAAAGGGACGTTCAAAATCATATGCCATCAGGGACATACCAAGGACGTCCTTGCATGGACATTCTACTATATGTACCTTGTGGGACGTCTAAGGGATGCTATTTCTAGGACATTTGAAATGATGTACCAGCTGGAACATTCCGTGGACGTCCTTGCTCGGACATTTGCATGAGATGTATGGGATGGGACGTCCAAGGACACTTATTTTTGGTCCGAGACATTCGGACTTGAATTGTACCAAATTGGGACGTCCCTAGGACGTTGTGTGCTATTAGGGGGGTGATTTGCGTTGGCTGCACATCATAACGTCACCAATTTATAGTTGGAATTTGGTAGCTGTCATAAACGATTAATTCTATTCTTCTTGGAGTATTTTCAGTCCTTCATTTCAATCCACTGAAGGTTTTTGTCTCGAATTTGGCTGTCTTAATTGCTTCACCATTGGACCTGTGGACCAGCATGAACAATAATGATTCACTACCCTAATAGCACACAACGTCCTACGGACGTCCCTATTTGGTACAATTCACGTCCGAATGTCCCGAACCAAAAATAAGTGTCTTTGGGACGTCCTATGCCGAACATCTCATGCAATGTCCGAGCAAGGACGTTCACGGAATGTCCCAGCTGGTACATCATTTCAAATGTTCTAGAAATAGCATCCCTCAGACGTCCCACGTGGTACATATTGTAGAATGTCCATGCAAGGATGTCCTCGGAATGTCCCTGATGAGATTTGATTTCAAACGTTCCTTTAGGGACATCCATCGGATGTTCCGAGTAGTACATATTCTGGCATGACTTCAGATCTTATATAATGTCGCTTCTAGACAACCTTGAAATGTCCCTGATGGTAGATTCCTTCAAATATCTCTGCACAGGCGCTCTCAATATTTCCAAGATCGTATAAAAATCGAAATTTCCCTTAGGGATATCCTTCGGATGTCCTAGTCGGTACTTTCAATATGTTGTCCCTGCGAAAAAGTTAACTCACACCTCGCCGACGAATGATTGATCGTAGACTTCAAGACCTCCTCGTCAATACTCAACTGGATGTCCTGATCAGTTATGCAAGATCTGGTCCTAGGGGGACCCAGAAAAATTCAAATTCAAGAATAATTCGTACGTCCCTGGGACATCCTATGGACATCCAAGTGATATACCTCACCATTGCTGATAGTTTGTCCTATGAATGTCCTAAGGAAGTCCTCTGTAGTGCTTGATGAGGAATACTGTAGGATTTAGATATTCGATAGTTGTCCCAGGGACATCCCTCAAGGACGTCCCTAGTTGGTCCTCAAGTAGGACATTTGTGCGTCTCACAGACGTCCAATGGACGTCCACGATACCAAATTCGAACGTCCCATGGACGTCCTGAATGTCCCGGGACACAGTCGAGTTTCACGACTGTGAGATGGATTATCTCTGATGGTTTCTTGTTCATCTGGGACTTTCAAAATTGAGACAATTCCAGAGATTTATTTTCAATGTCATTAAGAACGATATCTTCAATTCTGAACTTGTCAACGATTTTCGACAATATTTCGAATCCATGGACCGATTGATGCCTACAGTATGAGTGATAATCTAAAAACGTGGTCATATATATTATGCACTGTGATGATCTCATATAATCGTGGCTATGTTTGAAATTGACAAAACACAACATTCGAAGCTGACAATCGCTTGAAGTGAATCGTGCTACCCTGGAAGCAAATCATTGAAACACAACCTCACTTTTTCGAAAAACATTGAAACACAACCTCACCTTTTCTATTTTTTCATAGAGGTATCAAAGGATTGTACTAGTTTTTCATAATATTATGGCAACCGAATCGTGTTTTTTGCACTATTCATTAATTCAAGCATGCCATCTACAGCGAGGAATATGATTTTTCAGGTGAATAGTAATCTCACAATACAAGCTAATACTGCTAATAGATTGGAAATGTCTACAACACACACGGTCATATTTCGTCAGCATGTCAGACCAGTCCTCCCATTTGATTGATTGATTGATTGATCCAATCTTCTTGCATTCTTCTAGAAATTCCACGAGTATTTCTATCCGCTCCTATTGCAGAAGGAATTCCGATGGTGAATCAGAGAAATTACCAAATTTTGAAATGAGAACTATATGTGAGTGACTATAGTAGGTATACTTTCTTTCAAATCTTAATGTACCAACCAGATTCCTTCGTCTCTCGCGGCAGTCAGTGTGTAAAGTATACCGCTGTTAGAATTTGAAATATCCAAGTGTGACACTGATTACATTTTCACTACTATAGTACAGCATATTATAATAAACATGGGATTGAAGCTATTCTTTGCTGTTCTCCATATCAGTTATACCTAATAAGGATTGTATTGTCTCTCTCTATCTATTTTCTTATATTTCTTTCAAGTGACGAATCAAATTGTTATGATACTGTTCACTCACCAGTTCTCATGTGAATTGGATTGAGTCAAAATTGATCGAAAATTTTGACATTCCGTCTTGAAATAGTATTAACACGGAATGGATATCATGAAACATAACACGGAATGGATAACATGAAACAGTGTTGCCATTCATCTCCGTCGTCGAGGACGCCCACCAATCGACGGGATGGAAGTACTATAATATACCTAATCGGGGACGCCCACCAATCGACGGGATGAAAGTACTATATACACCTGATCAAGGACGCTCACCAATCGACCTGATGAAAGTACTATATACACCTGATGAATATACATGAGTTGCACAGGTCGCCTCTATCGGCAGATGCGTTGTACTATCAATATATCTCTGATATTCAAATCTGCAGGTTGTGCCATCATCTGAGCGTCCAGACAAATTTTTTCCAACGCGTTCTCCGGAACTTCTTGAGTGATCTACTGTAGGCAAACTTCCGAGCGTCCGTATACGGACGCTCTGTAGGAACTGGACGCTTGGAAGATAGGGATCGGTCAATGTATGGACGCTCGGAAGATGGTAGGATAAATATATATATATATATATATATATATATATATATATATATATATATATATATATATATTTATATATAGGTTGATATGTGGTATATTATAACTGATTAAAAGTTGAAATGGGCGCCACTGATTTTTTTAGAAATTTGTTAACTTGGAAAAATCAGAAACCTTGATTATGAGAGATATTCAGCTGAAATAAGAAAACTCCATTAAACACAAACAATTTTATAATACTTTAATATATTATTTGTACACTACAATGTAATCATTCATAAAGGAAATCTCCTCATACTAGAATATTTTGTTGGTAATCATGTAAGATGAACCCCCTAGAAATGTTAAATTCAACGATTCAGAGCTCAGTTTGGAAAAGAAATATCATCATATATATGTATGTGGGTATACTGCAGGTTACTTCTATTAGATATAGTTAGTCAGAAGATTCATGAACCTTTAGATGGAATTAAATCCTGCACCTATGGATAGATTTAAAGTAGTTAAAGTAGTTTCCAAAAGGAGCGCAATACATCAGCTTAATAAGATGATTTTAGGATTAAATTGAGGATTACACACAAAAAGTTCTAATTAGGCATTGTATGTCAAGATATTTGAAGATTATAGGAAAATAAATGGGGTAAAATTCTATATAAAAAAAAAACTGGTTATCCAATGATGATGTCATGATGACTGGTTTGATGATGGTTCATAACAGGCTTGGGTTGGTGGTCAGCCTCAAGAAACATGCAGCCATTTCCTAACAGCCACTCCAAGTTCTGGACCAAAGGGGCCCACTCAATGATGTGGATGAAACAGCGTACTGATGAGCATTAGCCCAGGACAAAACCATGTCGACAGCCAGTTGAGAAGATCTAACAGTGTCCAGTAAACCCAGCAAAGAAACCCTATGGAAGAGCAATGGTGTATAACTACCATGTCTTGCAAAAGAGATTTTGAGATATATCTCACCTCTGGTCGTCAGAGAGTTTGCCTAGTACAATTGGATGCATCATTGAAGTCGAGTCGTGCTGGTGGACCATGTGGGATTCCTGTTCCTCCAAGTGTCGTCTCCTACCTCGTGGCCAAGATAACCACAAACCAAGTAGCGCCGGAATCTTCAGTTGGTCATTTCCAGAAAAATAATGTAAGGATTCCACAGTCCTATGACTTTGCATAGTCGACAGATTTTATTGTTAATAAAATCTCTCACAGAAATATTTGTGATTTGGAACGAAAATTTAGATGATTTCTGAACTCACCATTCTTGTCCACCTTCATGAACGGAAATGAAAATGTCTCTCCTTCTTGACAAATTGACAATTTTTCTCAACCTTGGAATTTACATGAAACACAGATTTGTTGGCATGGAAATCAACGAATCCATAGTTTTGAGCAGAAAATTACGTCATGACAACAGTCACCTGCAGCCAACAGCATCAGTCCGAAAGAGATACTGTGGTGAAAGTCACCCGCAGCCAACAGCATTAGCCCGAAAAAAATTCTGTGGTGAAATCTGTCAATTACTAGACATGATGACCTTGGGCTGTGGCTAGAGAATTAACATGTTAGGACCATTTGGGACTCACAATTTAAAGGTCAGAAAGAATTACGTATCTCGTAGGCGAAATTTGGAGAAAAAGAATTAAAGTCCTTTGACATTGGGGATACATAACACTACTATTTTGAACTAGTAAACATTGGATAACCACTTGTTGTAATAGGAATTTAAAAGAAAATTATCTCTTCCATGAAGTCAAGACCCATTGAATATACAATATGTACATTTGAGAGGTAAGTGTAGAGTATCTACTTGGCCTTTGTTGTTAAATTTTCATACTGCTGCCTGGTCCAAATTCCGCTAGCATTATTTTCTTTTCAGGTTTTTACTGGCTGAGAACCAACCAACGACCTTTTCCTAGGATATGATTATAGAACAACAAGTCAGTTTTTATCTACTTGGTAAGTTAATTTTGATGTATTGTTGTTAACGTGATGCTCTGTTTATTTTGATATTAATTAACTTTCTCAAATAACACCCCTATTCCTTTCAGGACACCAATACGTCTCAGGAATGGAATACAGACCAAGGCAATGTGTTTTATAAATCAATTGTGTACCAAACTCTGTTCTAAATGAATAATAAAACGAGCTGCTTAGCAATCCACTAAGTTAAATGAATTAAGTAGAACATCAAGCTTACTGATGTAACGTTTGGTGAGTAAGGTATAAAAGTAATTGAAAACGTTACAAAGACCAACATGTAGTCTTCAACAGTGCGGAATACGGATGTTTGGTACAGTGCCACCTACTAGCACTAGACAGAAACGTGCTTTTCGGACAACGACGCAGGAGTACAGATATCTCTGTTACTACACCTACGTCCCCCGACTGCACCTCGACAGTGTGGTTCACCACAGGACAGAGTAAAGAAGAGGAAAAATATTGTGCATGCACACAGAGCAAGAGTATGATGTGAAAGATTGTAGGTTTAATCCGTTCCGTGAGTGGAATGTCAATTGGTGCAAGACAGTCTGTTTCAGCTCGCCAAGCTTCATCAGCTGCACTAGGCCAATCGACAATCCACTCACGGACCGGTCACTATTTGAAGACCAACATGTAGACTCGCAGCTCCATGAAATCTGTAACAGAAAAGTTGAAAATTTCCCACCAAAAGGGAATGAAAACTCTCAAGATACATTCAGTGAAAACCAGAGTTGAATCAATTATTCTGAAAAGGTCAGTTGAATACCTGGTACTTACAATATTTCAGAAAAAGTAACATTCATTAAAAGTGGATGTTACAAGCTCAGTTGGAAAATAGGTTCGATTTCGAACCAAGTGATAGCGGAGGACCGCAATTGGAATCCCGTTGCGCCGGTCGTCTTTTTTTAATTGAATGTATCGGCAGACATGTACTGGCCCTGATGACTGCCAGAGTATCCTATTGGTACTGGCCTATCAAAGTTCACAGGAATTTTGCCGTTTTGGCCAATTCTGGCCAGCATAAGGTCGACCAACATTGTTTGCTGGGTAATTTTGACCCTTGAAGCAGTCATTTCTTTATTTTCGAACATTCATATTGATGAAAGTTATACAGGGTTATTAAAAAGTACTTCGACAAACTTCAGGAGGTGTCCGTTTCCAAGATACAGAGTGTTGAAGTATCATTTTTTTATAATAACTTGAGATAATGACCTTAATTATACGAAAATTGGTAACTAGAGGTTCTTTGGGTTGTCTAATTCGAACCTGACGTTATTGTTGCTCTCACTCATAGGTGGCGCCACCTACACTTCTCTTAAATTTTTTTTAATTCGTAACTTTTGAACGTATTTCCAGCACATTTTCCAGTAGTAGTAGCATCTACTATAGTTATTGAAACCATGTGAAAAAAAATGCAATTCGAGGATGAGGTAACTAAACATATACTATACCTCACTGAAACCTTTTTTTTTTCTTTTTTTTATCGCTTACAGCGCACGAAAGGAAATCCCTATAATGTTCAAAAAACATCGTGCGTTCCTAGGGAGGATAGAGACAGGAGGTAGGTATTGGCATTTTTTTTTTCAACATTTGGAGATTATATGTTGTTGGGAATACTTCCTCAGACAATGAATTCCAGAGCCTAGCCGTTCTATGGATGAAGGAGTTTTGATAAAGTGCTATTCGATATCTTTCGAGGTTGACAAGAATAAGGATGTGCTGACAGGGCTTGTCTAGCTCGTCTGACTGGTATTGCTAGTGAAGGGATGATAGCAGAGATTTCCGAAGAACATTTACCGTGGAAGTATCGAGAGGAAAGTGAAAGGTCGCCGAACTTTCTACGGTGTTGTTCCAATGATGTCAAAGAGTGAGTGAGTGAGCGAATGGCTCTTCTCTGGATGGAATCTGAGAGCATCAGCGTATGTTTTGGTGCTGAACCCCATCTTCATTTGAGAGCTGATGAAGCAGATTCCCTCACTTCACATCAAAAGATAGTGTTCAGCCAATTTTTGCAGGACCATTCTGAAATTTTCGCATCGGAAGGATCTCCAACTGATTTTGCAGTTCATCGAATCAAAACAGAAGATAACATTCCTATTGCTGTGCTACCATATTGTTTAAGTGGTCCAAAAAAACAATTTCTCAAAGAGGAAATTGAGAGACCATTGGCTTCAGGCATAATTGAGGAATGTGAATCTCCATGGGCATTTCGGTTATGGTTCCCAAAAAGAATGGTGGCTTCCGTTTATGCGTCGACTATCGCAAATTGAATGCAATCACCGTCAAAGACTCATATCCCATGCCAAGAATAGATGAGTTATTACAAACTGCGAAAAATACCCCTTTTATGCCAACAATTGATCTTCAGTCTGGTTACCACCAAGTACCAGTTATTGCCGAAGATCGGGACAAAACTTGTTTTGTTACGCCTTTCGGTACGTTTCGCTATACGTGCATGCCTTTTTTATTCAAAAATGCACCGGCTACATTTGTCAGACTCATGGACAGATTTCGCGCGGGACTTGGTGAACGAGCAGTATTTGTATATCTTGATGATGTTCTCGTATTATCGGAGACATTTGAAAAACATCATTTAAGTTACGGGCTCGTCGAGAAAAATGCGTTTTCATCAGAAAGTGTGTCAAATATCTCGGTCACTTGATCACTCCGAACGGTATCGGGACGGATCTAGAGAAGACCGCGGCTATTGAAAACATGTCACCTCCTACTTGTACACGTCACGTATAGAGCTTTGTTCAAACATGTTCCTGGTATAGGACATTTTTTCCTAATTTTGCGGAGAAAAGCAGGCCTTAAACGAATTTACTCAAGTAGAATTGTAAATTCAAATTTGGAGAGAAAGAGCTGAGAGCATTTGAGATACTGAAGGAATGTCTAGTCTCAACTCTAATTTTGATCCAAGCCGACCCTTATATCTTACGAACAGACGCAAGCAATTATGCTCTCGGAGCCAGGGGGAGGGGCATATGAAACGACCTTTTGAATACGCTAGTCGATTGTTGACATCATCAGAACGAAATTATTCAACTACAGAGAGGGAAGCGCTCTGCATAGTTTGGGCTGTGGAGAAATTTCGCACGTATCTAGAAGGGGCTGAAGTCACAATCGCAACTAATCATCAACCATTGCAATAGTTATTTTCTTTGAAAACAACTTCTAGTCGATTAGCAGGATGGGCTCTACGTATCCAAGGATTCCATATGAAAATAACATACACACCAGGGAAAATGAATGTTATTGCTGATACCCTTTCAAGACCTTTCTGTTCACATCCCTAAGAGACATCGAATTGTAGTATCTGCTTCACTTCAGTCGATATGCCGAAACTAAATATAGAGAGCTTACGTGCTAAACAATTACAAGATCAAGAATTGTTCAAAATTATTCATGCTCTGGGAGGTTCCGATTCATTAGAATTCATGAGATGGTCTGATCGAGGTTACCATATGTCAAGTGGTATATTATATCGTCAAAATCCCGACGCCGAGAATGAAAACTTGCAATTAGTGATTCCATATCAGTGTCGTGAGGATATTATGAAACAGTACCATGATTCTAGTACTGCTGGACACTATGGGGTCGATCGAACTCATCAGAAGATATCTGAAAAATTCTTCGTGGGTATGAGGAAATATATTGCTGATTACATCCAAAACTGTATCGTGTGCCAGCGATATAAAATCTCCAACCTTAAGCCGGCTGGGCTGCTCCAAACTCCTGCACAGCACAACGTTTCGAGATTATTGCAGTTGATTTATTCGGACCACTTCCGGAAACTCCATACAATAACAAATGGATTCTGATTGTGGAAGATGTTGCATCCAAGTGGGTTGAACTCTTCGCTTTGAAAGATGCCACGTCTGAATCTTGTGCGGGAACTCTAATAGAAGAAATTTTTCTTCGATATGGTACACCTAGACGAATGATATCAGACTCTATACCACGCCGAGAGTAAACCAGTCGAACGAAAGAACCGCGAGTTAAAAACACAATTGGCAATTTTTGTTCAAGATAACCATAGTTCCTGGGATATGCACATCTCAAGTATTCGCTTCGCTATGAATTTAACTGTTACCGATTCAGTGGAGAAAACTCCTGCATTCTTAACATTCGGTCGGGAACTTCGAGCACCTCATGACTCTATCTATGACATGAGACAAATCGTTGATGCAGAAAATTTCGTCCCCAGAATCACCCCCTTATCTGAAGAAGTTATCAGATGCTCTGTATGAAGCACATGAAGTCATGATACAAAAACAAGATAAACGAAAGGAGCTCGTAGACAAAAGAAGACGAAATGTATATTTCAATTTAGGAGATAAAGTATTGGTAAGAACACATACAAAAAGTTCTTCGGAAAAAAAGTACTGCAGCAAATTTGCCACGAAACGTGATGGTCCATATGTCATTTCCAAGATCATCACGCCAAATTCCTATGAGATATCCACAATTGGGGAACTTCCTGAAGTACTTGGAAAATTTCATGCATCCGATATTTTTCCCTTCCATTCCTCAGAAGATGCTATACAATATAATTCAGTAGATCCGAAATGGAAATGCGGAAGACCAAAACATCTTAGTGGATCCTGAACTACCCACGGAGTCCTTAGTGTAGTCCAGAGGGGGAGAGTGAAGCGAGATAGATCCTGTACTTTTAATGAGAGAGAGCTGATTTGGTCAACTTCCTGGACTAAAAAAAATTGTTGTTGTTTGTTGTTGTTGTTATATATAGGGATATATGTTGAGAAGTCGTCAATTTTGATAAATGTTGTAATAATTATTGATTGAACTGTCTAATATACGTTGATCTTCACCCCTAAGAACCCTATACAGGAGGATTTTTGAATGAAATGGGTATTCGAAGAAGACACAGTTCCATTCACACCGAAAAAAAAAAATGGAGTTGCGGAAAGGAAGAAATAAATTTTTGGTCACAGCCAATTATATAAAAAACAAGGAGTTTGAATGACAAAACTGCATACGAAATATGGACTGGGAAGAAACCAACTGCAATTTTATTTCAATGTCTTTGAAACTAGAGTTTTTGTACTCAACAAAAATCCAACCAAAGGCAAGTTTGAATTTTTGGATGAATGATAAATTGACATTCATCATACAGGACTTGGAAAGAAATTCTGAGTTGAGAAAAACCTAATCACGAATCTGCGATTGAGGTCTATAAAAATAACAAGTTTCCATCGTTCAAGTTTGAACTCCTTGATTGGGTGAAAGTATTGAATAGGGATATTCTCAGATATATTTATGAACACAAAAAAATGGATATATATAAAGAAATACATTGATAATACGCATTCTCCATGTGATGAAAATATTAATTCTTTCTCGGTTTCTTCAACAGAAACCAACTTCTTTCCTGGCTATATGCCACGACGAATATTGAATTACATCTATTGAACACACACGATAAGAATTTGAAAACAAATTCTTCTGAAGTAGAGAATTTGCATTATCAACAGAAAACAACTAATTTCCTGGCTATTTGTCACGTCGAACATTGAATTATATCTGTTGAGTATCCAAAAAGAGAGCATGAAAAATCAAAATCCTCTGAAATTGAGAATTGACATTATCTCTCAAATCGAATAGAATAATATGATGTATTATGATATAAAAAAATATAACTTACCGATATGTTCAGTATTGAAATGAAAATTGAAATGTATAGGAAAAGTATACTTGTATGAACTCTGATCTTGATGAGCTTGAAACAAAAAAAAAATGATTCGTATCAGTTATATGGGAATTATATCTCTCACAAACAGGTTATATAACTCAACTCGAGTAAAAATTCATTTCGGATATCATATCCTCATCAGTAACCTGAAGTCCAGTTATTCTTTCAGCCATTCTTTATGATATACACAATTTTCATCTCCCTGTAATATAACTAAAACTATAAAGAACTGACATCTGAGAATAAATATGATTTGTTGACATACTCCTGTCATTTGGGCATTGGTTTTTGGATGTATGATAAATAGACATTCATCATTCAGGACGTGGAAAGAAATTCTGAATTGAGAAAAACCTAATCACGAATCTGCGATTGAGGTCTATAAAAATAACAAGTTTCCATCGTTCAAGTTGAACCCCTTGATTGGGTGAAAGTATTGAAAAGGGATATTCTCAGATATATTTAATTATGTAGCGAAATGCGACCGTCTACCCCACAGTGGTTCCGAAGAAATGCATATAAGCCATACTTTTTTTGTACTTTTGACACCTTATATCTCAGAGAGGATGCATTTTAGGACATATGCTCATAAGAACTTTTCACCTCAAAATGAGGTTAGAAATCCGTATACGTATCCGTATATTCTTACTCACTCTGTATATAATGTACATATACATTATTCCTGAGTATCTAGTCTAATGAGGTATATTACGTGGTATACTTGGTATATTATAAGCCAACCTTCAGGTTCCTTTAATCAAAAATGCAGACATAAACCGTTTCAACTTTTCTTTGGCTGTTCAATTTCGTAACAGTATTGACAATGAAGGAATTAAAAAGCTTGTTGTATTGTTTGCAGGAAAGTTTCAATCACCCATACGATAAATGTGTAAGCTTATCACTGACACTGCTATATTACTTCATGTACTCATTCCATAATTCCATTGGATTTTTTTACAGTTCATCAAACAGAAGACGAATCAGAAGATACAGTTCTTCTTCCATTTCTTCTTCTGCGTCTAGTAGAATGTCGATATCTCTTCAATCCTTGGAGCCTTCAGGTTCACCTTCGAAGAAATCTCCAGAGAATAGTAAAAATATAATCCCAGCTTCAATACCTGTGACAGTGCCAACAGCTATTCCGAGATATTATGGACGAAAAAAAAGTGACCAGAGCTCTTCTGAAACTAGCAGTAGTGAGGATATAAATTATGGAGATATGCAACCAGCCTACACTACGTAAGTACTCGATGAGAAATTACATTTGACAAAAAAAAACAATGACAAAGACGGACCATTTTGGCACAAAATGTTCAAGGTTAACCATCGAAGAGGCCCAACGTTATTTTCCACCGAGAAACGAAAAAGATTCTCGGAACCCAAATACTTCACTAAGGCCATTTCATGGCACTCATCAGAAATTCCACAGGGTGATCCCTAACAGGACAAACCATATATCACTTTTTTTAGGGTCGTGTCTCGAACCACGCTAATGTGGACCTTGTTTTCAGAATTCCTATACACAAAAAGAGTAATGAAAATAGCATTTTTGCGTGGATCTTTTCTCCTTGATCAATCCACACTCATTCAGCGTGGACCATTTTTTAATGATCAATCCACCCTAATTTTCCTCGAAGCACGACACTTTTTCTTCAATCAAGGTAATTGTAGCCTTGAAGTAAATAAGGGGCTAAGTGCCAAAAATTCGAAAACTGGTTTTATTGCTTTAAAGTGGGCTATGTACCATCGCCTATAACGCGAATAATGGGCTATGCAAAAATGCACCGGCAAATAATTTAATTTTCCACCGTCAGGCGACGCATGTGTCAACTTTCGAGTTCATATTAGTAAATAACGGGGTAAGTGCCAGCTTCTCCATATTCGTTAATTCGTGCTAGCGTGGACTTGGTGAAGCTGATGGTTAGTGCTACTTCAAAAAATCCATTCATGGTCACGGTTATGCAGACAGAAGATTTTTTCGACTTCAAACAGGCGGCGGAAATGAGTCTGATTACCAAAGATTTACAAATTTCTAAATCGAAATGGATTATTGTGGAGAAGGATTCATTGAGACTTGGGCGCGTTCAGACTCGTGAGACTTTAAACGATTTAGAAACTTGTAAATCTACGAGGGTTTCAAAAAAATATATTTCAGAAGGAACTATCCGTGATATTACTCTTCCACCATTATCATGTTAAAGCAAAATAAGCAATGAGAAGAAAGAAAACTTGAAAAAATGTATTCCTCATGTCAAAGAGGAAAATCGAGGATTTTTCGAAGAAATTCTTCGTTGATGAATCAACCTGATTTTTTTTCTATTTTTGTATGTTCACACAAATAAAAAATTGACAAAAACGATGGTAATTCCTTGTTTCGAACCTCTTCATTCTCTGGCACTTAGCTGATGGTAAAATACACATTGGTGTGATACTTAGCCCACTATAAGAAGAGATAATGATGGCACTTGGAACCTTCTGATAATATCAAAGTTGTTTGAATTTTTTCTCTTGAACCAGAGCACCCACATGATAGATCAATTCAAATTCTTGTTTATACCATACAAAGGTTCATATAAAAAAATGGAAATATATCCAAATGAAATCATTCATGTTTTATGAAGTTTTTATTGAATAACTCGAAATAATTTTTTTGGCACTTAGCCCCTTATTTATTTCAAGGCTACAATTTCGCATGGACGATTTCTTTATGAGTGTTTCCTGATGAACAAGCAATGCTAATTTCTGGTAGAGCACCTCAGTTCATTGTACCAGTATATCACCTGACTAAGCTACTGTGTTAGCGAAACATGTCGTGTGTTTGAGAATTTTTTTGTGGAAATCTTATCGTTTGTGAAGTTTTTACATTCACCGTAGTACAGATAAGCTAAACTATTGGGCACTTTTTTATAAAGGCACTAAATTTGGCACAGAGGTAGACCGATATAATATTTGGGCGGTCGTGGTGGCCATTCTTCAAAATGGAATGAAATGAATGTTTTCAATGAAACTATGCCTCTGTAAGTTATATACCGGGTGTCCACGTAGGTTAAAAAAACTCTATAGCTACATTGCAATAAGAGACACAGGGAAACATGTTTTCGAATATAGTACATCGTTAGCTATATAAAGCAAATTTATTTTAACCTCTAAAAATTTTGTTTTAAACGCAGAGCTACAAGATTGATGATTTTTTTCATTGATTCAAAGATTAAATATACATAACATTCAAATGAACTATAATTTATCTATTATATCCATCCCACATAAAAAAAATAGATAAAATATCGAAAATATCAGAATACTGCCAGTTCAGATTATCCCAGCAAACGTTTATCGCGCCGACCTTTAGACGCCCTCTAGAAACTGCCGACAGACAACATCAGTGGGACACAATCATGATACATCGTCGGCCCGGCTAGCCCGTGTCGCACAGGCCGCTAGTAGGCCGCCTATAGATAGATAGATAGATAGATAGTTTAATCTCTTCAGGTCATTTACACAACATGAGACAAGTCAAAAGATACAAATGGTACATATATACTTAAAAACATTAAAAAAATTACGTTGATATTATAAACTATAGTAAAAGAACAAACATATTAAAAATACACATAGTTTTTTTTTTTTCAATCTCAAATCTCAATCACTAATTGCAAGATGGGTATACTCGTCCAAAGAATAGAATGCATGACAGATTAAAATTTTTTTCAAAGCTGATTTGAATTTGTTTTCATTCATGATTGCTTTAATACTCCCAGGTAGCAGATTATAAAAATAGCATCCGGCATAAAGTGGTGATTTCTTATGCTGATTTCTGTGTGGTTGATCTAGACGAAGATCATTTCTCTTTCTTGTATTATATTCATGGTAATTTTTGTTTTTGTTCAACCTGTTTACATTTTTATGAGTGTATACTAGCAATTTATATAAATATATGGAAGTTAGTGTTAGGATTCCGTGTTGAATGAATGTGTCCCTACAAGACTCTCTATAGTCCAAATTGAACAATAGTCTGATGAATCTTTTCTGAATGATGAAGATTCTATTGATTTCTGTGGCTCTGCCCCATACAATAATGTTACAGCTGATTACAGGGTATACCAGCCCATAGTACATGTTCACTAGGTAATTATCATGGAAATTAGATTTTAATGTAGTAAATGCAAAATATAATCCATTCAGCCTTTTACAAACAGAATCGATTTGGCCATTGAAAGCTAGCTTATGATCTAATTCTAAACCCAGATATTTCGTTGACTCCGAAGATGGAGTGTTTGTACCACAGAGATTGAATACAGAGTTGCTAGTTGGTTTGAGAGGACTAGTGAATTCTATCAATACCGTTTTATTTGTGTTATCAATAAGATGATTCTTACTGCACCATTGTTTGAAATTGTCTGTAACAAGCTTCACTTTCTCATTTAATTCGGTTACAGTTTCAGCTGCAACGATAATTGTAGTGTCATCTGCATATATAAAGGTACGTCCCTGAGTAATATACGCAGGGAGGTCATCTATATAGAGTAGGAAAAGTAGTGGGCCTAGAACTCCACCTTGGGGAGTTCCAATTAAAATGTCATAGCTATCCGACTGTTTTTCGCCAACCTGTACCCTGAGTGATCTGCCAGACATATAGGATTGTATCCAGTCTTGTATAGGGCCTCGTATGCCCATTGATTCGAGTTTTATTGTCAAGTATTTGGGGTTTATTGTGTCGAATGCACGAGAGAGGTCAAAGAATATTCCCACTACCATGTTGTTTTCATTAATATTATCGTAAATATACTGAACCAAATCCGCCGAAGCTGTTTCGATGGAATGGCCAGGACGAAAGCCATGCTGACATTGGGTTATAATATTACGACTGTTCAGGTATTGAATTAGTTGGTTGTACATTGCAGTTTCCATTATTTTTGACAGGCAACTCAAGAGGCAGATCATCCGGTAGTTCTCAACACAATGAGGATCACCTTTTTTGAATACAGGAATGGTTTTAGTAATTTTCAATTCTTTTGGAAAGTTACCTTGGGTTACAGAGTGGTTAATGATTATGGACATAATAGCTGAAATATCATCGGCGCATTCTTTTAAAATTATGGCTGGAATCTCATCTATACCTGTTGAATATTTCTTTTTCATGTTTAATATAATATGTTTTATTTCATAACTAGTAACAGGTGTGAAAAACATCGAATTTGGACTTTTTTCTTCTTTCTTAGTGCACAAGTCATGTGGTAAGTTGAGTGATTCTAATTTTTCAATAACAGAATTAGTAAAGTAGTCACCAAATATATTGGCAATTATTTTTTTCTCAGTAATTTTTTCATCACAGTGATTCAAGGTTATGGTTTGTTGTTTTCTTGATCTACACATTTTGTTGTTCACTAAATTCCATAAAGATTTTGTTTTGTTTTGCGAGTTGTGTATAACATTCGAATAGTGATTTTTTTTCTCAAAAGATATTTTACTGTCGACTTGTTTCTTTGCTTTTTTATACTGCTCATTGATTGAAGGATTATCAATCGTTTTCCTCATCCAATTTAACTGTTTGAGGTTACCGAGTTCTTCGTGAAGTTCCCTGGAGAAAGGTACCTTACCAGTCCCGATTGCTTTTTGTGGTTTCACGTTTTTCTTAGGAAAAGCTATATTAAAACACCATAGAAGATGTGAAAAGAAATTATCAAACATAGTATCGATGTTGTCTTCCTGATGGATATGTAGCATCTGATAATTTCTGAATAAATTCTTAAATTCTGCCATCGAGTTCTCATTTATATTACGAGTAATGGTATATTCAATTGCTTCTTTAACTTTCCTTTTTACGGGCCACGAAATTATTTGAGCTAGATGATCTGACACTCCTAGATCAAAAAGCTCACAGGAAAGAACTGTCACGTTAGTGACAATATAATCAAGACCACTTGTAGTTAGACGATTGCCATAACGGGCAACACGTGTTGGTTCCCTATAGGGTAGTTCAAGGCCATACATTTCAAAAATATCAAAGAGTTGTTTTTTGTGACAATTCTCTCCGATGAAATCAATGTTCAAGTCCCCACATATTAATATTTCAGTGTACTTAGTTGCTATATAATTCAAAATGAAGGCTAAATGGTCAAGAAATATCTGTATATTAGAATTTTTAGATGGGCTCCGATATAAAACTACTATACAAAGATCTTTGTTTACCTCTATGGCCGAACACTCAAAATGCAGTTCAACGGAACAGCTTGTTAGGAATGGAATAGATTTGCAGGCATTGTTGTCATAAAACTGTTTCTTGATGAATATTGCAGTCCCACCATGTATGGTTTGGGATCTAGTGAAACTGGATACTAATTCATAACCTCCCACCTTGGAGCATTTCAACATATCTTCACACATCCAATGTTCTGAAATACAAATAAAAGTTGGATTTGCATTGATGGAGAACATTTCAATCAAATTAATCTTATTTGCTAGACTTTGAATATTAACATGGATAAGCTTCAGATAAGGTTTCTCTGGAATTGAGATCAGGCTTCTATTGAATCCTGGAACGAGGCTGGCCTCTGAAAATTTTCCTTCTCCTTCCCGTTTGCTTGATAGTCATGTTGTTGATCAAGAAAGTGTTGTCCTTGTCTGAAATTGAAGCGGCTGAAGTAGATATTACGGGGCCAGAAACTGGGCTCATACACTTGTGCTTGAAACAGCGGGTCTACTCCAATCATGAATGCTTGGTGATTAGTCCTAACATTCCGTGTCAGTAGCTTTTTAACATGCACATCTTCTGATTTTGTGTGTTTTTTAATATAGTTTACTACGTTCTCAGCCGAGACTTTGTCTGGAACCTTAGAGACAAAAAGCCAGATTTTTTTAGTTTTTCCTTCATTACCTTGGAACTCTTCTTCTCCCTCACCACTTCCTACTTTGTGATTTCTCTTTTTCTTTCCCCTCTTCACAAGGGTGTATGGCTCTTCTGGTTTTTCATTGGGGGTGGTTTTGGTGAGATTTATTAACTCGTCAGATTTTTGTAGGGTCTGAATTTTATGAATTTCAGCAGAGAGCTGATTCACCGTAACAATTGGTCCACCCTGTAAACTGGAATTCCCATCGTGATGATTAGCCACTATTGATGAAGAACTACTTGTTTCTCGAATGTTTTTTGCGGTGCCACTATTTTTGGAGGTCGCGTTTTTTGTCACTTTATTTGTAGTCGTCTCGTTTTTGTGATAGGAATTACTGTATGCTGGCGTTGTTTTTGATTCAAGAATTGCAATTTTCTCATGCAACTGCTGGAATAACTGCTCTTTGTCTGCTATGATTGTATTCTTGTCAACAATCATTTGCTTCAGCAGCTTATTCTCTTCATGCAGGTAGGCCTTTTCTGCGATTTTATTGTCCAACGATGTTTGGGATGCTTCATGTTTGCATTCGGCGTTTTTCTGTTCACTTGCTTGCTTAAGACAAGCAGGATGGAAAACTTCACCACATCTCACACACTGTACTTTTGTCACAACTTTTTTCTGACAATGTTTGCAACAATAATTTTCATTTTCTTTGGGAGCAAGTAACAGAGAACCTGTACCGCTCGCCATATTTCTTGATACCAGATGTTACGAAACCGACAAGGTACGGTCTCTTCAAAAATACAGGGGTTCTTTCAATAGTTTTTCGATAAAAAAAACCAACTATCCTTTTCTCAGCAAAATCTTTAATTGGACGTCACTGAAAATACAGGTATAACTAAAGTTGAATGCACTACACTGCAACACAATAGTAAAATGCACCAAAAATATTTATTCAGTTGACGCTAACTAAGATATCTATGCCGACACTATTCGGTTAGAAATAAATGAAAGAATCGGAAGTCGGTCTCAAACCGGCAATTCAACAGAGATCATATCCACTGTCAGGAGCTTATTCAACTAGGCTACTATATAATGATATTATTGGTTATGAATTCATAAGTAAACAAAATTGAAATAGTATAAGCTTTAATTATCACAAGATATACCTATCATAACTTGGTTGATTTGATGACGTAGAATAGGTGCAGTCTGATGTTACAGCCACATTACTTGTCCAGTTTTTCATCTATATCACTGTGAATCAAATATTTGTTTAATATAGGTAAGGAAGTGAACTTCGCTTTCCTGCATCTTTATTGTTATACAGTGTGACCCACTTCAAATGGAAATACCCCTGCATCTCATGTAATCGTTAGGTAAGGATCCTGAATTTTGCTGGAGCGAGAGATATACCAAAACTGCACTCTATGACCAAGTGGGGTCATCTTCAGTGATATACACTGCTCGCCAACAGCCATGGAACCACCCCAATTTCCGGAAAATGATATTAGGAGTCAAAATAGGTTGAGTATCACTTCAGATTCGGAATCAGGACGCCCAATACACTAACTATTCATATTTTTCCTGAAAAATTTTCAGTTCTGAAAAATTAAATTTTGTCGCACTTTTCACGGAAGCACCCCCGTATCTTACGTAATTGACTTTATCTTTGGACTTTCCCTTCCTCCTGCAAATTTCAGAATCCTACCTCAATAATTACGTGAGATACGGGGGTGCTTTCATGAGAAATGGGACAAAATTTAATTTTTCTGAACTGAAAATCTCCTAGGAAAACTATGGATAGTTAGTGAAGGGTGCGTCTTGATTCCGATTCCGAATCCGAAGTGATTTTCAACCTATTTTGACTCCTAATATCATTTTCCGGAAATTGGGGTGGTTCCATGGCTGTTGGCGAGCAGTGTATATCACTGAAGATGACCCCACTTGGTCATAGAGTGCATTTTTGGTATATCTCTCGCTCCAGCAAATTTCAGAATCCTTACCTAACGATTACATGGGATACAGGGGTGGTTCCATTTGAAGTGGGTCACACTGTATATGGTGTCCCATTGAAAAAATGAAAAAGTTCAACGATGGGAAGGGTTCATCAAGGTGGATCTCAATATACCATATTTGTGGGGTCTTACAAGTTTTATATCCGAGATATAGGGTGTTTCATCAATTTTGTTCAATTCTTTGTGATGCCATAACTTACGAACTACGCAGTATATTCTTTTGGAATCTGGTACACAATTTATTCTTTTTCTTCTTCTTCTACCTAAGCGACTCACGGATCAGTAACGAGAATAATCCAGGTCGGGATTAACGAAAATTGATCATTTTCCTGGACCCCAAAAAGTCCACCCTGTATTTTCGAATTTCCAAAATTCTCATACATGTTCGGAAAGTGCACAAAAAGTTGAATCGAATGGTGTACTCTTTTCCCCGCATGCTATTTCACTAAAGAATATCTGATTTTTGCATTTGGATAGGTAAAAATGGAATATTTCGATTTTTCCCAACCAAATAACAAAAATTATCACGAACTACCCAGTATATTCTTTTTGAATTTGGTACACAAGTCTTTTCCCTTCTACCCAAGCGACACACCTATCAGGTCCGGATTAACGAAATTTCATCATATTCTGGGCCCCAGAAAGAACACCCATTATTTTCGAATTGCTTAAATCCGCTTACATATTTGAAAAGTTCACAGAAAACTGAATCAAATTTTGTTCTATTTATTATGCATGCTCTTCAATGATGAATTTGAGCTTTTATCTATCAATGGAATGTTCCCGAATATCAATAATCACCGCAATTTGCTCTGATATGCTACTGAATGAATGAATGATGAATACGCCAGTATATATATTCGAATTTCACTATTGATTACTCATGTAATTGTAGCATCAATCGACATAATGACATAACCCTGTTGAAACAATGTAATTTCCTCACCTATTAAAATTTTCAAAAATAACAAAATATCTACCTTCTCAACTTGGAATTTAAAAATAATTCAAACATTTGCTTGTTCTTTTTGTAATATTTCTCACTGGTTTTCGGATCTCATACTGATTGTTTTTAATTTTTCTACATGCTTCTTCATGCTTCCTGGTCCTGGTGATAACATCAGAAGAATACACTTCAGATTCAAGTTCACCC
Source organism: Phaedon cochleariae (assembly GCA_918026855.4). Lineage (NCBI taxonomy): Eukaryota > Metazoa > Arthropoda > Insecta > Coleoptera > Chrysomelidae > Phaedon > Phaedon cochleariae. The sequence goes on along the minus strand of OU896712.1, from coordinate 34,599,256 downwards.
CACAGGTGATAATCCACGGGGTTCAAATCGGGTGACCTGATGGTTCAGTTATGAGGGCCGTCTTGTCCAATCCATGTATCACTAAAATTCTGGACTTCAAGATCACCCTAATGTAACGAGCTGGACTATTTGCGCGCAGCTCATACCGCAAATCGAATCTGCAGTACCTACTTGTTGATCAGGCATTTCACATTACTACCACATGAAACCGACAAGGCTATTCGCTAATGATCTAAGTAGATAAAAAAAGGAAAGAGAAAGTCTAATACCCGGAAAAGGAACGACAAAGCACCGATTGGGAAATGTATCCGCTGTATTTGAAAGATATTATACAAGGAGTTATAACTACAAAAAGCTTATCAACATATAACCATTTTCAACACCACTTTGTTTTGGGTAGGTGGGGCTACGATTCTGGAATGAAACTGCGGTCGGCTCATAAACTATAAGAGTAAATAATGAATAATAATTGTTATTCTTCATGCTATCAAAATTCCTTGAGTCACTCTTCAAATCGGTACCAGATTCGCGCGTAGGTGGCGTGACGATCAGACACTGCGACAGCGAAATGAAACAAACAAGACGAGCCACTTATTTTTTTTTAATAATAATCCAGGCAGAATGAAATAGATACATGAAGCACGCCATATGGTTGAACCCTGTTGTTTGTGGCATTTGTTTGTGATGTTTTGTGTGTGAAAACCTATTAACACCTAAGGTTAGGTGACTAAGTATCTACTCTTTATTATTTTCAACGGGAATTATGTTATCTGAACGATCAAGAATTTTTGAGAAGGTATCCATGGTCACCATGCCTACGTAAATATGGAGAAATTGATGTTCTTCCAGGGGGAAGTACAGTAAAAAACAATTAATTGATTAAGATGAGATCTGCATTTCAACCACAAGGAGAGGATAGTTTTTATTTTCACTGTTTCACTGTTTGAGGTTTCTTGAAATCATTCCATCTATTAACATAGGGTGTAGGAATTAGCATCATTTCTTCATGGAGAAGAGCTATCCAATTTTAACATAGTATAACAACTCTTTTGATGTTTTGGAAAAGAAAAAGATTTTTATTTGTTATAGGCACGGCAGCTCGTTTGTTTGGGAGCAGGTCGTGAGTTAGTTCTTTTTTAAGGTAACTAGTGGGGTTATCCTTTTGTCAGGCGCCACTCAGTTTTCACAGCTGAATTACTGAGAAAAAAATCCAAGATATAAGTATAAGCCAAAATAACTGTTAACAGATTTATTCACCTTAACATGTCAACAATAGGTATTCAGATGGTGGTAAATATGTATTATGATTGTAACTCAGTACAAGGGTTGATTTCCCTTCATATAGGCCTATACTTTGGGTTCACAGAGTCTCTAACAGACCCAAAAATTCTATTATATATAAAATCCGATCTTAGACTGTTATGTGTTATTGACAAGTGTTCAAATATCTCATGACATTAGACAGTGAAAAATAACTATTTAAATGTCCTCAGACAGGAAAAAAAATATGTAGATTAAATGTCCTCAGACAGTGAAAAAATATGTATGTTAAATGTCTTCAAGACAGGGAAAAAAAGTACATGTTAAAAGTCCTCAGACAGGGAAAAAATATGCAATTGAAATGTCCTCAAGACAGGGAAAAAAGTATATATGGAATATTCTGACCTTAGCTGCAAGTTCTGGATTTTGAACCATGAGATTCCAACTGTGGTCCAATAGATCTCACTACCTGGATGAACAAAGACACTCCTCCCTCAGTTGGCGGTAGGGGTTAGGTGTGCTAGGAAAACTGGATCCCCACACAGTTGACAGGAGTCACAACCACCTGGAGACCTGGGCACTTGGTGTATCCCAGGGCAACTGGATTCTGCACTGTAACTCTGGCTGACGGGTCCACAGGCTGCCACCAGGGCAAGCTCTTCCTACCATCCAAGCTGGACCAGGACGTCTCACTATCTGACTGAGCTCTGGGAGTTCAGGCTCCAAAGTTACACAAATCCTAGGGATGAAGGATCATCAACCATACCAGGAGTCTGGACTCCCCTGGACTTCCTGTCAGAAGTCAGGATCACTGGCTATCTAAACCAGAGAAGGGCTGCTAGGGACTTGCACTGTTGGCAGCAAGGATTCTGCCAGAAATTCCAGGCTGTCGGGTCCTATAGATGCCCAGAGACATACGCAAGAAATCACCAGGGTCTTGCTTCCACCTTCAAGTGTGTTGGTGACTCAGGCTTCAAAGCACGAAGATCCCTCATGTGCCTCAACCATCGAAAGAAAATGTCATGTGATGTCCAAACAGTGAAGTCCAGGAAACAGTTCAAGATTTCTAAATGCCCATAGTTGATGAATGATTCGATTTTTAGTGATCCATCCAGTTAACAGTGTTGATTGATAAAATTCAAGTCCAGAAACATGCCATGTGGTCAACAGAAAATGGAGTTCATATCATCCACTCAGTCTGTACCCCCTACTCCCCTGTATAAGGCCGTGATATCTGAAATGTAGATACCCTATCGAATATCATCCACACAAAAAGAGATTTAATATTTCTTACCTTCCTATCGGAAAGGCCTAACACAAAAGTAGGTGTCTACCACCTGACCTGTTCGCACGAGAGTCAAAATCAAAAAGGGCTTCATTTTGGCTTCAGCACATGAAACCTTTTCGCAAGAGAAGGAATCAGCAAGAAGGATGAATAAACGGAAATTGCTCAAATAACAAGTTTCCGTCAATCAGAGCACTTTTGATCTATTGCAAAAAAATAATACAAACCAAAATCCGTCTCTGCGCAGTGTCAATCTAGCCACCCAAATAATATGATTCAAGTCAGATTCAGGGATGCAACTTGAAAGAAATATTAAATATCGATCATGACATCGATAGTCGATACGATAGTCGATACCTTAGTCGATTCAATAGTCGATACGTAATTGCAAATATCCCTGCACCATTACAGGCCACTGCCACTAAACGCGACAAACAGTCTTCTACTGGCAAGAGACTATGATGGAAACAACAATGTTCATGGGCATCTGACAAATGTGTAAGGTTGGATAAGAAGTGGACTAACATAACCTAACTGTCATCCAGTCATGGACATTGAAAATGAAAACATTTAACAAGATGGAATTACAAAGTACCTCAAAACCTAGAAAAGAAATAATTGAGTTACGCAGTGCATCTCTACAAAGCTTCCCAATCACCTATTTGCAGAATTCACACTATGGAACATGAAAAGGCAAATCTTCATGTTACAATAGATATCTGTAGTATCGTGGTGTAGGTGTATTTTCATAATTCCTCAAAAAACTCAGTTATTGAGAAGGTACAGTGGATCTGTCTCGAATTTCCACGGACGATCCCAGGGGTAGGTAGTTGTCCTGATTACAGTTGTCCAAATATTTTTTATACTTTCTATATACTCTATTATATTTACCAGTTCATATTCTCCACAATAAATAAATATAGATTTAAGTGTTGACGTATTTTTAATCGCTTTTTCTATTTTTCAACATTATATTTGAAATATTATATAACTCTACCTCAACAACCCACTCCGAACATATGAGCAGCAGCGGTGGTAAGAATTTTCTGAAATTAATGCCATACGATTTGAATACCGTGGATTATCACCTGTGAGTTTATCTTGAATCTGGAGTATATTCTTCTGAGATTACTATACTGACGAGGAGCTAATTGAAAGAATGGAAGAAGCATGCACATGTATGAAAGACAAGAAAATGTGTCAATCAAAATGGAGGGACTTTGAGGAAATGCTATAATTTTTATGTTTCAAGTTGAGAAGGTATATTTTTCATTATTACATTATGAGTACCTACTAAATAGTAATTTTGACTTATTCATCTTGTGCACTTTTCGAATATGTAAGTGGAATCTGGAAATTCGAAACTACAGGATGTTGTTTTTGCGGTCCAGAAATATGGTAAATTTTCGTAAATTCGGACCTGCACCTTACTCGCGATTGATAGGTGAGTCGCTTGGGTAGAAGGAGGAGGACTTATGTACCGAATCCAAAAAGAAAATACTGGGTGGTTCGTCTCAATTTCTGTTATTCGATTGGAAAAACTCAAAACATTCTATTTTAAAAGTTGAAAGCTTTTATTTAACTTGCGATGTATGGATGTGAAATTTTGTATTCACGTTTAGTTTGGATGACAATGAAGGTGTGTGAAGTTATTCTAAATCCGACCGTTGGTGGAAGAAGAGTATAGTCTCTCTGAAATCTCCTCTGTGTTTACGAGATAAAAGTGCTGGTTGTTATAGTTTCGAAATTTTTCTCGAGAACCAGAAGTGAAACATTGGCTTGTTAAGCATCTATTGTAGTGAAAGAAAACTGTAAGTCCTCCTAATTATTTAACACAATACATGTTTTGATACTACAAATATCCTAACCTACGAGAGAAAAAACTTATAAAAGAATTAAAAGTATAGGTCATACACCTATCCCACCAACGGTTCATTATTAATTGAGCTTATTTCGTGGTGCAGACATGAATAATGATGACCAGTTGACAACTAACCAATTATACTCGAAACTTTTGCATGCTATTGAATGTGGAAATGAGAAAGTGAAGTTAGATTTGAAAGTACACATAGATAAAGGAGGAAGGAAAGCTCAAAGTCCTCTCCACAACTTTAATATGAAGTGTTTATTCAACGGGACATGTTTCGAACTTATAAAAGTCCATCTTCAGCCGTATTTAAGAAATTAATGGAGGTGAAAATCAGAAATTGATAGATGTCATCAAAGTACAAAACCTAAAAATCTCCGTACTGGAAAAGCAGTGTGAAAAGCTCACAGAAAACAATCTCATCTTGGAAAGAAGATCCAGAAAAAACAATATAATTGTATTTGGTATTGCTTCAGAATCTGGTCCTGTTAGTGCAAATGAAGCAATCGATATACTCAATAGCTTGTTGGGGATTACTTTATGTGTGACCGACCTCAATAATTTCTTCCCCCTCAAGAATACTTCTAAGCCCGCCTTTAAGATCGAATTCTTATCACATTTGAAGAAGAATTTTATATTTCAAAATATTTCAAAATTGAAAGGTAGTAATATAACAATAGTACATGATCTCTGTTACGAAGACCGTTCAAACATTCTGGTGAAGCACATGAAGGAAGCGAGAGAAAAAAAACCTCTCTGCTAAAATAGTAGGCCAAAAACTGCTGATTAATGGAAAAGCTTATACCGCGGATGAGTTAGAAAAAGAAGGCGTCACTAAAGAAGATACAAAATCATCGAATAAGAAGGAAAGGGAGTCCTATAGTGCACCATCTTCTCCTTCATTTCCTCCACCAATCACTGACAACTCTTCACCCGAAATAGTTACTGATGTAATAGCTCCCACAGACTTACTAAACACAATAGTCAAACCCGCAATCAAGAAACAAAAACAACTAAATCCACTCCAGGGGCTGGGCACCGAGAGGAAAACAAGACAGAATAGCTCTTCGAAGTAGTAAATTATTGTCACAGATTAATAGCAACAACTTTTTCTTTCACTTTTACCTTTTATTGTATATCACAACTCATTTACTTATTATAAACATGATTCATATTCTCTTATCAATATTCACTATCGTTGTCATGCAGAAAAATATCAGTTTGATGCACTTCAATGTGAGATCCCTCTCTACAGGTTTCAGTACTTTGCGTGAATATATCCTTGATCATGATCTTGATACGTTGCCCTGGGAGAAACATGGCTGAACGAGCGAAGTGATCTTGATTTGGTGGCAATAAAAGGTTACAGGTTTTTACATGCTGATAGAAATGGCCTTGGGGGAGGAGTTGCTCTTTATTGCAAAAATGATTTGGAATGTACAATTCTATATTCCTTTCTCAGTCCGTTTCTTGAACAACTTTGGGTCTTAATCAAATTTAGTCACAAATCAATCGTTATCTCTGTCGTTTACCGTCCTCCTTCTGCATCTATAATAAATTGCATAAATGAGTTTGAAGAAGCTGTAGTCAATTATCTTCCTGACAGTGATGTATTTATTGTTGTTGGTTATCTCAACATCGACATGATGAAATGTGATCGCAAAAGTATACTTTTGCAAAATCTTCTTGATTCTTTCAGTCTGTTCCAGTTGATTAACACGCCTACCAGGGTTACTGATGCAAGTCAAACTCTCATTGACCTATTGATTGTGAACCATACAGAACTTTTCTCATCTATTGACGTTGTCGATATTGATGGTATCTCAGACCATTTTGCTATTATGTGTGATATTAACTTTCCTAAATATAGTTATGAAAAATACATTACCTATAGAAATTTCGCAAACTTTGATATCGACTCATTCAATCATGACCTATCCTGTGTTAACTGGGATACCATTTACCTATTCGAAAATGTGGATGATATGTTATCTCTCTTTAATGACAACTTGATTGCTATTTTCAATCATCATGCTCCTTGCCGTAGAGTTAGAGTGACTAAGCCTGCAAAACCATGGATCACTTATAACATCAGGCTTATGCTTGAACTGAAACGGAAAGCCTTTCAACGGTATAAAAGGTTAAGAACACCTGCATCTTGGGAATACTACAAAGTCTTGCGCAACTATGTTTGTGGTGCCGTTCGTCGTGAAAAATGTGCATATTTCAACTACGTATTACGACTAAATAACCCTAGAGCTACCTGGAATACTCTTAGGTCACTTGAAGTACTTCGGGATAAAGATATATCTCACCTACCACCTGGGTTGAGAAATCTGAACCTATTGAATGAACACTTCATTAATATTCCGACTTTAGATAAAACCGCAGGAGACGATCTGTGTGAGACATTATATGCAATTCCTAAATGTGAACCTGTTTTCGAATTTCATCCTGTAGAATATGGAACTGTCCTGAAATTCTTGAATAAGATTAAAAGCAATGCTCTAGGATCTGATGATATTTCTCTTCGGATGTTGCAGTTAGTTATACCCCAGTTGCTTCCACATATCACTTTCATTTTCAATTTTGCCATCAATTCTTCTACATTTCCCTCTCTTTGGAAACATGCTAGAGTAATTCCTTTGCCTGAGTGTAATGACCCCAAAGAATTTTCAGACATAAGACCTATCAGCATTCTACCTACTCTATCAAAAGCTTTTGAAATGGTTATCAAGGAACAGGTCACGACTTTCGCCAGTGAGAAAAATTTGTTGACTGATGCTCAGTCGGGTTTTCGCCAACACTACAGCACTACCACAGCTTTGAGTCAAATAACAGATGATATTTTCAAATCTCTCGATAATGGTCATTTCACTTGTCTTATCTTGCTTGATTATAGCAAAGCGTTTGATACACTCGATTCAGCTGTTCTGTGCAAGAAATTAACGTGCTTCGGCCTCTCAGGTAGCGCAGTGTCCCTGTTGCGTAGTTATCTATCAAATAGGACTCAAAGTGTGATTATCGAAGAAAATCAATCTACCACTCTCGTGAAACCTTTTGGAGTACCACAGGGATCTGTACTGGGACCACTCCTGTTTGCGCTATATATAAGTGATTTTCATGAACACATAAGGTATGGCAATATACATCATTACGCGGACGATACACAACTATATAGATCTTTCAGTTTTGATGACTTAAAACATGCTGAAGTTGAAATCAATGAAAATCTTCAACTATCGTTCGAAGTTTCGTGTGCTCACAACTTGAAACTGAACCCTAAAAAATCCCAAGTCATGCTTTTTGGTCCAAGAACTAAGAAACATATTGTGAGTGACACTATTTCTATTCGAATCGACGGCAACGTTATACCTTTTGTGGATGAATTCAAAAATCTGGGTTTATATCTTGATACTAATATGAGATTCACTAAACATGTAAGCCACTTATGTAGGTTATCTTTCAATGTCCTGAGACAGTTATATCCTAGTAGGGACCTGATTTCAAAAAATATGAAGTTGAGACTGTGTGAATCTCTCATTTTTTCGAGACTGTCCTACTGTGACTGTATTTATGGTCCTGCCCTACTAGATACAGATGCTACAAGGCTACAGAGGATACAAAATAGCTGCATACGATTTTCATACGGTATCCGTAAGTATGACCATATTAGTACATCCTTCCAAGATTCAGGTTGGCTGAAATTAAAGCTGTGGAGGGAGATGCATATGCTAACTCTCACCCATAAAATTTTGAAAACTGGATACCCGCCTTACCTACGTAGAAAATTGGTCCCACTTTCACGTAATAATTCCTCCCGTAACAAACATATTCTACTCATTCCCAAACACCACACAGCACAATTCACCCGTTGCTTCTCTTATAATGCATCTAAATTATATAATATATTTCCCTCAGAACTAAAAGAATTCACTTTAAAAAATTTCAAGAAGAGATTGAAAGTATTGTTCCTTACAAGGGAATGATATAATGGTTACAAAGCTAGTTTCTCTCCAGGCGTGACGATATGTAATGTATGCATTACTTGGTTTATCATCTTCATTGATATCATCAACTTATTTTCTTTACGATTATTATCATCATTGTTTTCACTACTATTATCACCATCATTAATATATTTATATTCGAAACGCATTACCTACCTTTACTGTTATTATAGCATATATGATTATTATTTTTGTTAAATTTAATGTTATTATTACCCACTCATCATTTTTTCTTTTTTTTCTTCTTGAGGATGGGTTTAAAAGCAGCTTTGATAGCTGAACCTCTCCTTTTCATCATCTTAATGTATCATATTTCTAATTTGTTTGTGTAACTTCCTTATTGATGATGAATAAAGACACATCATTATTATTATTATTATTATTAATATGGCGGACCATCCAAGATAGCAGAATAGCTATTGATAATGCACTTCTACAACATGGGTATCAAATGAAAGGGCTCGTTGGGAGTAATTCGAAAAATAATGTGACGTCATTCTGAATTCAATATGGCGGACCAGGATGGCGGAGAAGTTATTTTTAATGAACTTCTACAATGTGGGTTGTTAGGGGCAAGGTTTTGATAAGCAGGGTTCATGCAGAAGATAAAGTACTTGCCACTAACCCTCCCAGCTGCTCAGTTAGGGTGTGGGTACGGTTCATGTATTTTTGAATTATATGAATAACAGTATATAATGAAAGGGGTAAATTTTCCGGTGCGCCACTGATTTTTCGCTAGCCAAAATCAGAAACCACCCTGATGAAAGGGATGAACCACTGCTATCGGTAGAGTCAATACTTTACAACTATCTGGTAAAATTTACAAGTACCCTGGGGTTGATTAATGAAGAAATAATAGTCATACACCTTGAAAAGTATCTATTCAAATCATATGATAACACCATATATATTTATGTAAGTGAAATGGTATTCAAGGGAGCATTCAGATTTCAGATATTATATAGTTTTGTATATTGAATTGATGCAAATATAGGGAAGGTCCTAAGAAGGGCTATTCATGTGAATGTAAAATATTATACAGGTATATGGGGCATTCCCTTATGTTTTATGGTTTGACAGACTTATCTGAATGCTCAGTGGAGCTCCTATGGCGTTACTTATGATTGAATCCCTCTTCTCTCTGGTCAAGGCAATCAGGCCTCAACTGGAAGACTGCTCGTTGTCGAAGACACAGAAAAAACTGCAGGTATTCTTGTTAACCAATGTAGAAAACTCTAGACAAGTAGTGTAGATGTATATGATAGATACCAGTACGAGTCAATGGTCCAGACATACAATGACCAGGAACTAGGATGAACAGTAGTACTAGTACTAATAGTGGAATGAAGCCTAGGACTAGGGCAAGAACTAGGACTCTAAAAATAAACAATACTAGTCTGAGTTCACTTCAACTGATTGTATAATGATAATGCTGACTGACAAAGATAATACTAACCTCTCTTGTAGCTGAGGGTTATTTCAACAATTCCGATGTTGTGAATTGTCTGTGTCAGTTATTTCCACAATGGTACTTGTTGAATAGACAAGACAGGAGCTCTGAAGTTATAAAAAGAAACTTACAAGTCTGAAAATATTTACCTCAAAAAAACTTACTTTGGCTTCATATTCTGCAGAGCAGAAAATATGATTTCATTCAAAATACAAACATCCAATATTGGTCCGATATGTAATGAATCATATAATGTTGAAATTCTCCAAATCCATACAGAGATGACCGAACAATTCGATGGAGATATTTCAATCGGCCATACACTCTCACAAGTACCAAGGCAAAATCAAAAGTGAAAAATTGAAATGTCAGTCAGATATCAAAAATATGAAATGTCACTTCTGTCAATTGCATCAATACGCGAAACTGGTTCCTCAGATCTGAGATGCTTATAACTATGGTGTAATCATTTAGTAGTGAAAAAGTTTCGTCAAAAGTTCTCGATGAAATCTGACAGCCGCCAACTTGATTGGTCTGTGTGTTCTAAGATCGGCCATGCTTTCCAAAAACACCGCGAGGGGCGCGAGAATCGCAAAATGGCAGAACGTCCAAAATCTCTAATTTTTAGTCAAATGAATGATGAAAAAACTTGTAAAAAGTAAAAAAGTGATTAGTGATTAGTGATTTCTTCTTCATGTTTGAACTGTGAAGTGCATTTTTGGTTGGCAATCCGAACTTCCTGAAGAAGTATAAGGTAGTTTCCACTGGCTGTTTGAAGACCACAATTTCACTTCACAGTCTTTTCCATGTGTTTTCGCCTGGGTTTTCCACAATTTTTGTGTTTGTGTATGAACATCTCATTATCTGAGGTCTGAGATCTCAGATACAATTCAATACCTCCAGAATCTGGAGTTATCTTGTGTGAAGAACTGGCATTTATGAATCATTTTTACACATGTAAGTATTTTTCTGGAATTCCTCATAATATAGCTATTATATGACACCGAGTAAGATACCTAGTATTAGGTACTCAACTCATGAACTCATAGTATTTTTCATGAACACATGCACCATGTAGGGAAGAAGGCATAGAGCAGTACTTGATCATCATGTTCATGATGCATGAATTCATATTGCATTTAACTTGAAAAATTAATTGTAGATTGTGACAGAAGCTGATCAGTATCTAGATTAATGTCAGAGTATATGCTAATTGCTTTTAAAACCTTATATGAATTCAACTGATTGTTTCTCCAAAGCATTTTATGAAAATCAATCATCCATCAGGGAAAAGAATTTTCATCATAATATCAATTTGCTAATAATATCAAATATGAAAAAAGCTAGAACAGGATAATTATATTCTATTGATCCTACAGATGAATAATGTAAATTTCAACCCCAACTATCATAACTCTGATGAATCTAATTCCCTCATTTTATTCACAGACATTTCAAAGAGCATTCTGGAAACCAGTTTCATCTGAATGTTCTGAAAAATAGAAGAAATGTTGAAAATAATGATGCCTACCTGATGCAAGAAGGATTTATACCAAGTGAATAAATGGATGAATACTTAAACATAAATAAACATCAGAATCGGCAGCTCCCAAAATATTATCAGAAACCACAGGTTAGTATTTGCTCATATCATTCTTCTGTCTAGAATTAGATATTGGTAAAAAATCCATCTATCACATACAATACAATTCACTACCAAATAACTTGAAGAAGAAAAATTCAAAAAGGAATTCAAGAAACATAATACTCCTGTAATATTGACATCATATGTCATTTTAATGGTTTTCTTGTACAATTACTATAGTTTTCCATTGGGTACCTAACAGAGTCAATTCAGAATCATTTTCTGTTGAGCTTAAAAAAAACAAATGATTTCTTCTTGAGTGTGAGTCTTATTTTACTGTTTTATTTATTTTGTCAAATATATCTATATATTCACCATGTTCCCTGCTATAAAAAAACATAATTTCTTGGGAAGAATGAATTTGATTGATTGATATTGAATATTGATAGAGATTTGAAATCATACACTACAAAATAGCAAAACTTGTCTATATTTGATTTCATTGACATGGAAATGTTCAACCAACCATGTAATACACAGAATCAAAAGTATTTTCATCATTTAATTGTAATTTTCCTATGATATTATGAGATGACAATATGTATACATGTGTGCATAAAGAAAAGGGAATCAATATCAGGAAATAGCTGGAAAAAAATGTTTACAAATTGCACATTGAAAATAAAGAGTTCCTAGAAGAAATCATATAATTACAAGGTGATTTTGAAATAAGTACATATATATCAAACACATGAATATGATAAAGTTGTGACAAGTATTCCCAAAACATTAGATTTTGTATAAGTCTTCTATTTGAGGAGACATTCCATCTTGAAAAAAAAAATTTTCATTGAATCAAGTATATAATGAACAACCAACATAGGTCATAGGCTATCAACCAAAGTCTATTTCTTGAAAATTGATAAAAAATACAATAAATTCTTTTCTGGTAGAAGTTCATGTTGAGGATCATCATCAATATCCTTAATTTCCATGATTTCAGGTGGGATACAAGATTGGGAGGTGGAAGGTTCTTCAATGGGAATAGTAGGACTTTCATCCATACATACATCATCACAGAGGCTACAAATGGAAGGAAGTTAATTTCAATGTCAATTTATCATCATTTATTTGGTTGATTTATTGACATACAGGGTGTCCCTGAATTTTTTTTACAAAATGATACCATAGACAAGCATAGACTACTGAGATCAAAATGAGATAATTGAACTTATTTCACCTCTATATCAAATTGCTTTGTTTTTCATGCTTTGGTACCCTTTAAAATTATTTAATAATTTCAGGTGAGTACCAATTTCCTTTTCAAAGAGAATCATAGATGATATCTGATATTTAGGACATTTTAGGAATTTGAAATACTGTGTAGAATTATGTATTACATATTTATTTCAACGCCCTGTAGGGGCTAACCAATACATTTTGGTATAGAGGTTGAAGTTTAGTCCAATTATCTTATTATGGTCTCAGTAGTCTGTGTGTGGTATCATTTTTCATTTGATTAGAGTAACCTAGGGTAGCAAATGTAATTAATGTATTTTCTCCACATTTTTGTAATATGTAAGTATTTCATATTTATATATCAAAATATCAACTAGATTTCCAATATATTTTACTGAAATATGTATGTGTATGCTGGTGTTATTGTATCATATTATTATTATTGAAATAAATATATTTTTTCAAATACTGTCTGTATTTTAATCAAGGAGGTGCAGTACATTCATTATTCCAGATTTTTTTGGGTTTTCTCCTTGTTTCTATGGAATAAAAATATGTATATTATTTCAATATACCTGTAGTAAGGACAAATCAGATGATTTGTCCCAAAATGTAACTGCCTAAAGAATTTTCCTATCAGAGAGCCTAAAAGAAAAATTTACTAGCTTGTTAGTGACAATTTGTATTGAAACAAGTTTGGAGATGAGAAATAAAGGTACCTATATAGAAACAATTTCAAATTTTTACTTAGCTTTGGACGTTTCAGGAACGAATCTGCTCACGTTTTCAACATAAAAAATGGATATTTGAATACCAAATTCATATTTCTCTTGGCACCTTCCAGTTCTCGGCAATGAAATGAGTTACAGGATGTTATCATTAATAAATCTTGAATTTACCATTTTCATTGATAGAACATGGTATTCACTTCTGAAATCTGAAGATGAAAATGGTAAATTCAAGATTAATTAATGAAAACATCCTGTAACTCATGTCAAGTGCAATATGAATTTGATATTCAAATATCCATTTTTTTATGTTGAAAACAGGAGCAGATTTGTTTCCCAAACGTCTAAAGCTAAGTAAAAATTTGTTATTTTTTCTATATATACATAACCTTTATTTCTCTTCAAACTTTTTTCAATACAAATTGTCACTGACAAGCTAGTGAATTTTTCTTTTAGGCTCTCTGATAGGAAAATTCTTTAAACACAGTGACATTTTGGGGCAAATCATCTGATTTGTCCTTACTACACATATATTGAAATAATATTTTTATTTCATAGAAATGAGAGAAAATTCCAAAAAATCTGGAATAATGAATATTTTTTTTACTTTCAAATAGTCATATTAAAATAAAGGAAAGTTTTAGGTCCATTATTGGAGACACTCCCTATGATCATCTCTAGGGTAGTTATTGTGTAATTTTATTTTTGAATAAAGGATAATAGGTACCTTGATCCTATTACAGTATCCTCAACTGTTAGTTCCATCAGACTTGTTGGGTCATTATTTTCTGTTATAGGTTCAGGTTGAGGAGATGGGATACCAGCATCAATTTGGGTATTTTCCATGTTTTTTTCAGGTGAGGTACATGATTGGGAGGTGGAAGGTTCTTGAATTGAAATATTAGGACTTTCATCCATACATAAATCATCATAGAGTCTAAAAAAGGAAGAAAATCAATTTCAATGTCAAGATCTACAAGTATTTTTTTATTATTCTATACATAATAAATAATTACAAAATTTTACAAGCTACAGCTAGGCTATGTAATAATTAGTTTAGAAAATCTAAAGCACTCTTTATTGAAAGAGTTTTAATATCATTCTTGAAAATAGTGCATTTTCTTAATTACTGTTCTTGCAAGCCTTCAAAAAGCAGTGTAATTTATAATGAAAATATCAATGGTTTTCTGATGGGAGACCACATCAGGACTCAGCAAGTCTAACAAATTTCAAGATATATAGTATAACATTTTTTTAACTTCAAACCATCTGTTGAAAACAAAGCATTTGAAATCTATATTTATTATATGTTTTTTCTTATTTTAATGAGTAATATGACCTATTGAAGTTTGGTAGGTCATACCTATTTATTTTGAGAATGAATTTTTTTTTATTTTAGGAATGTATAATAATGACCAAGACTATCAAATAATAAAATAGGTTTGGAATTTCAAATTAGAATGAAAACTAATTCATATGTTTCTATGAATATTCTAATGGACTCCAAGAAGATGATATGGTGTCTTTTGCTTTGATTTTCTCCAATTAGAAACATTGTATTTATTGATTGATAAAAAGGAATACTCTGTTGTTCCTGTTTTTTTTGCAACCTAACCTACCACTTAAGTATATAATAAAAATAATATGAAAAATATTACAGTTTGGAGGGCAAAGCAGATTTTTTCAGCTTTTTCATGCCTTGACATTCTGGGGGGAAATGCCTGGAGCATATTCGACCACTAGGTGGTGTTTGCCAACTGCATCAGCCCACTTTTGTCGAACATTATCATCCTATGAAAGTATAAAAGTATTATGATGAAAAAATGAAATGCAAAGTTAGAACTAAATTCGATAAACATGCAAATATTCACCTTGGGTACCCTGTACAAATGCAGGGAATGGCCTGTACTTGTTTGAGATTGTAGGATTGTCCACAAACTATGCAATAGTACATGATGTTCAGAGAGAATTGAAACACAACAAAAACTGAATACAACACTGAACTATGAATAACGACAACGCGGAAAACAACAACAAGAACTAGAAACAACAAAACTCGAAAATAATAGGGATTAACACTGATAGGAACACTAAGGACTAAAACACTGGAAACACTCAAAAGAAGAACTGCAGACTGTAGAGAGAATACGACAGAATAACTAGGAATCGGAATGAATCCACACTAATTTTGAATTCGAAATTCAAATCGATAAATTTGACAATCAACGACCTTGACAACAGGCACACAGAACTGCAGATAATTAACAAGGTTGGTAGAACGATGATTTATAGCCGCGACGCCCTCTACAGGTGATTTCTGAACTATGGCCAATAATCCATCGACACTTTTTGACGAAAAACAATTGACAAGTGGAAACACCATAGTTATAAACATCTCACTCAGATCATACAGGAATCTGAGAATAGTTCTGTGACATATTAAACTTAAAGGAACGGTGCAGACAGTATTTTCGTGATGACTGATGACTGGCGCTGAATAATTTATAAGGATGGTGCGAGCAGATCCCAAGTGTAAAATCATCCATGAGAATTTTTATCGTGAGTTCGGATCCTACACTCAGTTAAAGTATATAAAAACCACTAAGGCATTAACTCAGATCTCGAACTAAATTGATATTCATATGGAATAGATACTCGACAAACAAAATCTGATCAGTGCTTACACCATCCGGATAAACATTTGATGAACAACTATTCGTGTTGCTGCTGAGGAAAAAGTTACGGTTTCACAACTGCTTGCAGACATACGTGTTCTCAAGACGAAATACCGCTGACGTATTATGGGGCATCTCGGGCCAGAAAGAAAGTATCTGTACTAAGAAAATAGTTGCGTTTTATTTATCCGATTCCGCCACCGGAATCACTTTGATGTGTCGTTTTATTTGCAACTTTACCGATTCCGGTTGCTACTTATTTTCATTCAGTCTCGCTAAATGGAATGATGTGGAATGACTGTTGACAGTTGTCAAAAAATGGAATTAGATTGACGAAAATCGAAACTTTTTGAGAGTAGAAGACATTTAGGAGACATTATTATCGTGAGGTTCACGATTTTATGATTCTTTCAAGTAAGACAGGTTTCATATCTTCATTCCCAGATAAAATGAATCCTCTCGGTCTCAGAGAATTTTCTTGAAGCACAACAATCACTGCACCAAATATGCGTTGCTTCATTCAATCCATTTTCTTGATTTTCAAATCCAGTTTTATGATATTAACATATTTCGGAGCCCAAATATATGAATATAACCCCTTTGATTTATATTATGTCAAATTCTCTCATGCGAGGTCATGAAGCTTCTCGTTTTAGTCGTTTTATTTTAAAACGTAATTCTGTTCCCACCACCGTTACCAGAATGTAGCAAATAAAACGCAACTAATATCTCACATGTTATCTGTCAACTCTGTCATTGAATATAAGTTGCGTTTTATTTATCCGATTCCGCCACCGGAATCAGCTTGATGTGTCGTTTTATTTGCAACTTTTCCGATTCCGGTTGCTACTTTCCATTCCGTCTCACTACAAGGAATGATGTGGAATGACTGTTGACAGGTGTCAAAAAATCAAATTAGATTGACGAAAATCGAATCTTTTTGAAAGTAAACGACATTTAGAAGACATTTTCATCGTGAGTTTCAAGAGTTCATAATTCTTTCAAGTAAGACAGGTTTCATATGTTCATTCCCAGATAAAAAAATTGTCTCGATCTCAGAGAGAAATCTTCAATCACCACTATCACTTCTCCAAATATTAGTTGATTCATTTTCTAGATTCTTAACTCTAGTATTATGATTTTGAAATTATTTGGATTCCCCATATAAAAATATAACCTCTTATGTAAATTTTCTCATGCAAGGTCATGAAGTTTCTCGTTTTATTTGTAAACGCCATTCTGTTCCCACCACCGCTACCAGAATGGGACAAATAAAACGCAACTAACGACTTAATTGTCAGAAATCGATTGTCAATTGATTTAATCATTGAAATAAAAATAAAGTAAACAATGATGGATCATTATATTCACATGATATCTTACTGAGCACATAATATAATGTATGCGAAATTGTTTGAAATGAAGGTGAGTATAGGGGGGCGAAATACTGAAAGATAGTTCATAATACAGCATAACATGAAGTTATCATATAGCACAGTGAACATGATACCGAGTGTGACATCGATCTGATACTTAAGAACACGAAATTCAATGATTCCAGAATAATAATAACAGAGAATTCGTAGTGCAAAATTAAACCGTAACAGGGTATCATATGAAAGGGCTCGTTGAGAGTAACTCGAAAAATAATGTGACATCATTCAGAATCCAATATGGCGGACCATCCAAGATGGCGAAATAGGTATTTTTATTGCACTTCTACAATATGGGTATCAAATGAAAGGAATTGTTGAGAGTAACTCGAAAAATAATGTGACCTCATTTTGAATCCAATATGGCGGATCATCCAGGACGGCGTAATAGTTATTTTTAGAATGCACTTCTACAATATGGGTATCAAATGAAAGAGATTGTTGAGAGTAACTCGAAAAATAATGTGACGTCATTCTAAATACAATATGGCGGACTATCCAAGATAGCGGAATAGTTATTTTCAATTCACTTCTATCAAATGAAAGGGCTTGTTGAGAGCAACTCGGAAAATAATGTGACGTCATTTTAAATTCAATATGGCAGACCATCCAAGATGACGGAATAGTTATTTTTAATCTACTTTCACAATATGGGTATCAAATGAAACGGCTCGTTGAGGGTAACTCGGAAAATGATGTAACGTCATTCCAAATCCAATATGGCAGAACTTTCAAGATGGCGGAATAGTTGTTATTCATTCTTTCCTGCGATATGGGTATCAAATGAAAGTGCTTGCCGGGAATAATCAGAAATGATACAATATTACTCAAAATCCAATATAGCACACTAAGTCTGTGCAATTTTCAGCAAAATATAGTCACGGAACCGCGAAAAGGAGAATGCTGCCAATTGTATTATGTTAGGCTTGTACAGTACACAATAGGCCAGGTAGTACTGTCGACTACGCCGTTATTTACTTAGGTTTGGAGCTCTTCGCTGCTGATCAAGCATACGTGTCTTTGAGTAGGGTAGAATCATTAGAAGGTCTCCTTATTGAAGAGTTGGACTGTTCGAAATTAACCGGCAAACGACCTTGCAACAATCATGCGTTGAATGAACAGACTGAAAAACCTAGCCAGCGGTAACTACAAATTGAATAATGAATTGAAAGTCTGAAAAGAATAAAATGAAATGTTCCTTTATAATTTTAACTATCAACTTATAAACTCATTATACACAATTCATATGATCATAAAAGCTTGTCGCGATGATCAATATTTAATTGAATTGGAATTTCAAGAACTTAAACTCAGCAGATTTCACAAAATTGAATTAGTACTAGTTTATTCACACAAGTAAATCGCGCGACAAGCTTTTATGATCATAAATTGTGTATAATGAGGTTATAAGTTGATAGTTGGAAATATGAAGGAACATTTCATTTTATTCTTTTTAGAGCGTTTGAATAATAGTTATTTACACTACAAGGGAGGCAAGTGAGACTTACCAGTCGAGGACATTGTTTGCGCCCGAGCGATAGCGAGGGCTTGCAAAATAGTCCGAGACTGGTCAAGAACACTGCCTCCCGAGTTTTGTATTATATTTTTTCTACTCCAGTTCCCTTAGATTAAAAAAAATGTTTTTCTACTCCTTACTCGGTAAGTACTTCATTTTGATACTGATTTGAGGGAGGAAAACACGTTCTACCTCCCTAGGGAGGTAAGTAAATATTTACCTCCCTAGGGAGGTAGAACGTGTTTTCCTCCCTCAAATCAGTATCAAAATGAAGTACTTACCGAGTAAGGAGTAGAAAAAAGCTTTTTATCAATTTTTTTTTACTTCCAATTTATTCATTCAAATGCATGAAATCTCGAATTCAAAATCAGAAATTCTTTAGTGAAATTGCATGCGTGAGATTGAAAAGTACAGCATTTGATTCAGCTTTCCGTGCACTTTCCAAATAGGTAAGCAGATTTTGGAAATTGAAAAATACAGGGTGTGCTTTTTGGGATCAGGAATATGACCAACTTTTGTGAATGCAGACCTGGATTTTGCTTCTCGTGACTAATAGGTGAGTCGCTTGGGTAGAAGAAAAAGTAATTGTGTACCAAATTCCGAAAGAATATAGTGGGTTGTTCGTAAGTTATGTCCTCACAAAGAATTGAGCAAAATCGATAAAACGCCCTATGCTGGGATGCGTTTAAAGAATGTCACTTCAACTCTCAGAGCACTCCTAGTCGCAAGCACACAGTTGTGTGCATTCCAGACCAGCCTCCTTGCGCTTGTACTTTTTTATACAGTCTTCGCATTCGCAAGAGATGAGCTCCCTGCAGATCTAGGATGGTTCGGGTAGAGTTGTCCAGAGAGGTTCATACATACAAAAAAGTCATTTCAGACAGCTGTAGGATAACTTTCAATTATGACTTCATTGAAGCGTTATTCGCAGTATCATAGAAGTTCATGCATGAAATTTGATGGACATTTTGAAAACAAAGGTCAACAGGCACTTTGGAATCAACATCTGCGTATTATAATTTTTTGAAATAATTCTAATTAACTCAGCAACGCCGCAAACGAATTGCAAAAATAAGACATAGTTGTGTAGGCAAGATAACGATAAATCAAAATATGTGGAAACATACAAGGTGTTCCATTGAAATGAAACAATCCTTTAGCCCCGCGTTAAAAAAAAATATCAAATCAGAATAATTTTGCTTCATAGACCTAACGATTTCGTACTATATCCCGAAAAAAATTTCCTCTGTTTCTCAATGTAATAGAGCTTTAAAGATATTTCTCACACTAGGTGGACACCTGGTATATAACATACAAGAAGGCATGCTTTCATTCAAATCATTCAATAAACATTCAGAAACCTTCAGCAGCAAACTCTTTCTTGCTTCTGATGTCTTTCGGACGTTCACTGGCGGCCATTTTGGAAAATGGTCACCACAGCCGCCAGGGGCAGTGGGCTAATGGCTCCATACTATCCAAAGCTAAAAAATCGACGGCAATTTGATGACAGGGGAAAGAGTAGATTTCAGTCAATCTGCTTCGAGTTCTGCAGAACTTCTTGCAAGAATCACATTATACAGGATGATTCATGAAGAGACTCACAGAGCCAAATGATGAATTGGGACAATCCAGGAGAGTTGATATATATACAGGGTGTTTTTAAATAATTGCGACAAACTTCAGGGAGTGATTCCTGGTGATATTTCAGGAAATAAAGTTGATATAAACATATGTCCTAAATTGCTTTGTTTTCGAGTAGTTCCATGAAAAATCGTTTTTTTCTTATCCATACTCAAATTTCTTTTTATCAATTTCAATAAAACTAGTGGTTTCGTTAGTAGTAACATGGAGCTCTTTTTGGTGCAATTATATTCGAAATAATATTTCCAGTGGCGCCACAGTGGGTAAATTCATCGATATTCATGGTGAATATCATTGTACGCCACTGGTTCTATATTTTTATTTGATTGAACTATGGAAATAACAACTTTCTCATTCCTTGTGTCATTTTTGGATCTAGCTCAGTCTTTGAATGAACAATAAACAGTATGTACAGATTTGAACAAATAAAAGCATATATCTTACTATTAATTGATATTCATCATCAGGGTTGAGCTTGTCTCAACTAGTATGGGGGCCTCCACCATATATGTTTATTGAGTGAATTGGAACTCTGAGATAAGAGATACTGTTTGATGGTTGTAAATTCGGTAGTTGTTTAGGCATATAAGTTTGATGATAGGTACCTAAATCATTGTGGATATCTGAATTCAAGAGGAATTACGTTCTGATTTTCAATATTGGAAAACTCTGTTTCAATAAATATCCAGCATTCCTTGTAGGATATTAGGTGAATTTGAATAAGTGAGCCACCACCACCACCGGAGAAACCTTATTCAAATATCGTTTTTCGTTAATAAGACAGTAATTCGAAAGACAATCATCATTTTGGAGGAAGCCATTTAATTTTCATATTTTGCAGGTTATCAAACAAGTCGGGCAGATCATTTTTTAATAAAAGTCATTTGGCTCGGTAAATCTGTCACCTAGAAAATGTGATATGGCAAAAAAACCGAGTTCCGAGGTCAGAGGCCCTACTGTGCTGTCCTTCTGCTAGAATAATTATGTTGTTCATGCATATTCGTTATCAATTATGACATTGTAGTTTTCAGAATTCAACAATTGCCGTTACATGACTCACAGAAGCAAATATTTGTTTCATATCAAGGAATACATAATCTTATTTTGTCACGAGAGCTTTTTTTGTCGAAGTAAACTTGACATTTCAATGAGAGTCCGTAGGACGAGTAATTTTTTCTAGCAGTTTTTTGAGTTAAATGTTCTGAATTCAACAAAACTCAAATTATAAATGTCAAGTCTACTTCGACCTAAAAAAAATGTAATTCGGTAAGACAACTTAAGAAATGCGTAGATCACATACTTGTTCATAGATTTTTCAATTTCTTCACTTCAAATCGCGACACTTCCAAAGATTATAAACTGTTCTGACAATGCAAGATTGAGAAAGATTGTCCTAAACGGCAATCATGGTCACCATGTCATGGTTACAAAAGCTAGGTTCCGTTTTGTCGCTGGAAAAGTTAGGGCAAAGTATTTTCGCTGTCACAATGACAAAATCACAGCGGCTTATGAGATTTTCCATATTATACATGAGTTAAATTGTCAGTGATCAATTCTACTCGTGACAATGCCTTGTGGACATGTAGTTTGTTTCGTGATTCGAGTTACGGTGAATGACATTCGGTCACATACAAAGTGTTTAATAAATACAAAAAGCTCGAGAGTCATTCCTACAAATGTTCATACATACAAAATGCTCTGTAACTCGAAAGTCGAATCAGCTTGATACATTGTTGTCTTTATCCGAAAATCGCGCTCATATCATTAACGTCAGTTTGATTTATTCATCATTAAGGGGACAGCCTTCTAAATACCACCGAATTTTCTCCACTATGTGATGAAATAATGTGATTTTATCTTTTCAGGATGATCAGTGATTCAAAAACTGGGCATGGTAATACGAGCACTGCCATCAAAGTCAGTAAGAACCAAATATTTTTATGTTGTATTCGAATACTTTAGCACACTTCCACTCTTGAATCATTGTGATGAGTGGATAATTGGTAATCCCTCTGGATGAATTTTGAAGTGCTCAAATAATTAAGTGGCCCACTCGACGTTTTCTAAAATGCTATAACTTCTTTGCAAATCAACTGTACAGTGTTCAAAAGATGCGTCCTTTCTGTTTGAGATCAATTTTTCGAAATTTTCCAGTTATGACATTCCAAGTGGTCAAAAAGAGTGTTACATAATCGAAAAAGTTTAGGAGCTCCTGTACTCCCCAGGATATCTCTTTTATACTTCTGCAAATCAACTTTCTCAAATCTTTGAGTCAATTTCTCGAAATGGTTTTGGAATTCCTGGCCTTCATCATACAGGATGTGAAATATCTATATTTTTAGATATTCTGTAATTTCATGCATTTCTGTGGATTTAAAAAAGTTGAGCCGATATTCAAACCGTATACTGAACTGTAGTACGATCGAATTCATTTCTGGTGAAGTTATCCACCTGTCTTCAAGAGAAGCAGAACTTTTGACAACAAAAAAATGAGTGTTTTACGAATAATGTGTGACATTTTATGGAATCGTCTGCTCAGATTTTTGCTGCAACAATAATGTGCTTATGAAATTATGAATCCTTCATTCAGA
This sequence comes from Phaedon cochleariae, assembly GCA_918026855.4. NCBI lineage: Eukaryota > Metazoa > Arthropoda > Insecta > Coleoptera > Chrysomelidae > Phaedon > Phaedon cochleariae. The sequence continues at coordinate 34,575,976 of OU896712.1, read as the reverse complement.
TGGATTGACCCATTCAACATCACGAAGCAATTTTGTTATTTCCTAGATAAGTCAATTCCTGGGCCGCAAGGGGGCACTTCTGCATTATTCAGTAATTTACATGAAATATTGAAGAAACGGTGACTTTCCTCACTTGGGGAAATTGCCCGTGAACAAACGATTCTCAGCAAGTGATTACATTTCAATCATAACAACACTAAATATAACATCCCATTATAGAAAAACTGCTGAGTTCGTGACAACAACTGTCATTATACTACAGTAATTAGTCTAATGATTACTGGTTTCAATAAATCTGGACAGTGGTAATGTAACTTCAATGATTAGACTGATTAGTGTAGGATCATGACAGTTGTTGTCACGAGCTTGCCAGTCCTCTTATAATGGGATGTTATATTGAGTGTTGAAATAAGTGACATGTAATCACTTGCTTAGAATCGACTGTTCACGGAAACTTCTCCCAAGTGATGGAGAAAACGTGCACTATAAAGGTTTCTTGATGTCATACCAACTCAGGAATGTCTGGAAATCACTGTTTCTTCAATATTTCATGTGGAGTACTGAATAATGCAAAAGTGCCCCCTTGCGGCCCCAGGAATTGACTTATCTAAAAAATCACGAAATGGTTCCGAAATGTTGACTGGGGCAATCCATCTGACTGTAGGATTCATAATTTCACAAGCACAATATTGTTGCAGCATCAATCTGAACAGACGATTTCATGAAATCTCACATATTATCAGAAAAACGATCAATTTGTTGTTGTCGAAAGTTCTGCTGTTCTTTGAGCCAGGTGGATAAAATCACCAGGAATGAATTTGATCGTATTACAGTGCAAGGCGGTTTGAATATTGCCTGAACTTGAAAATGAAATGGATGAATCAAAATACACATCCTGTATAAAGAAGGTCGGAACTTCCAAAACCATCTCGAGATATGGACTTGAAGATTTGAGGAAGTTGATTTGCATAAACATAAAAAATTCCTGGGAATTCGGGGGCTCCTAAACTTTTTCGCTTATTCAACACTTTTTTTGACCACTTGGTATGTCAAAACTTGAAAACTTTGACAAATTTCGAACAATAAATCCTAAACAGAAAGGACGCATCTTTTGCAGACGGCATTCTGATTAAAAATCTGTTCTTTTGCAAACAAGTTATCGCATTTTCAAAAACGTCGAAAATTCGATTGTTCCACTCATGGAGCACTTTGGTTGTCTAGGTCCGAGTTTATGAATATTTTCCTGATTTTAATAGTTAAAAGATTCCCGTATATTTCATATGATCATGCAAAAATATGCCTATCAACTTTAAATGCAATAACAAAAAACAACTACTTTCCTGGCTATATAATACGACAGAATATTCAATTATCTGTCAAATATTGGAAATACCTAATTAAATAAAATTGCAAATTTCTGGATATCTAACAGAAAACAACAAGTCTCCTGGCTTATACCACAAAATATTGAATAATTAGATCTCTATAATATCAGTTCATCAAAACTGGTTCGTAAAATGCTAGGCTAACCTTTGCTCTGCTGAAGAACTATATATTAATGCTATTATTATTTATTGTGCACATGTGATTTCTTGGATATAATTCTTCAATTTGGTCACCATTTCTCAAAGTTAATTCTGATCTTTCAGATGGTTGTCGAAATAGATTTTTAAGAAGTTATGAATATCACATGGGATTCAATAGGGATGAATATTGAATATTGCTATCCACAAATATTAGATATTCCAAATATGAATACGTTGATACATAGAATATTGCAAATTGATCTTCAATTCCTTCATAAAATAATTATCAATGGCTACATTGATTCTCTTGTTGATCTGGCTATACTTTTCGCAAATACCAGGAGAAACAAAAATAGTAACATTTTCTAAATACCATTCTGTTGAACAAATTGAGGCCAAAATGAATCCATGAATAGAACTGTTCAGTTCATGTTTTTTCAGGAAAGCGATAAAACTGTTGAAGTCCTGCTAGAAAAATCTGACCTGTATGAGCATTCATAGTAATATACATTGTGGCTCATCTCGAATGTGAATTCAAACTATGGAATTGAATAGGAAATATAATTATTTCCATTAATTAGATATAAAATGAAACTTTGTGCTTGTGGTGTTGATTGTAAGTTAGCGAACGTAAAGCTAGGCAGATAGGTAATCACAAAATGAATTCCGACACCCACCTGAGATGAAATGTTCAATGAATTGTGTATCTGAATATAATGGCAGAGTCTCCTCAACATATCCTTCATTTCTTGGTTTGTGTAACAAGGGTTCAGGAATTATCAGATTAGGTACAATAATTTCAGCAACTTCAGCAAGGAACTCTTCTCCACTGCTTTCTGAGGACGACAAAGAACATAATATCGAAAAAATATTGAAAAGCAATAAAAAACAGATTGAACAAAAATATAATTATTATACACTTTTCTTCTTCAAAACTGTTATATGATATGTAAAATATGACATAATATTCGACGTTATAACAGTCAGAATCGGAAGACTAAATGAAAAGGCATGCGCCAAAAATAATCCCTGAACGGTTCATGCTCGGTAGCGGTTTCGGATAGTTCTAGGACCGTCCCAGGAAAATTATGAAAAAAACCCGAACGCGTAAAGAGCCTGTCCTAGAACAGTTCAACAATATGTAACCTTGAAATTAACCCGAATAAATACAAGACAGTTCCTTTAGAATTCCCCATTCAATGCAATTCACCAAATGACAACTTGGTTGCGAATTACGCTTGGGTACTGACCCCTTGACTAAAATATTACACGACACTACCCTTCAAATTAAATTATCAAAATTAACCCTATACAGAGGGGATGCGGTCACTCTTATTATTTTCAACAATAATAAACAATCAATGGCTAAGACCTCTTTGAATTTCCTAAACCATTCCACAAAGCGTTAAAAAAAAGGAATTCGATTAAGGGCGCGGGGTGTTAATGCATCGCTTGAGCTCAGGCGCATGCGCAGATAACCCTAATCCCAAATGGTATCAAGTGGACGCGATTTATCGTTTCGCAGAACAGGTACAAGTTGATGTCGCAATGGTAAGTATTTATCAATGGTCAACTACCCTGGGTTAGGTAAATTCTTAACTACCGAGGTCAGTGAAATGGGTAAGACAAAAATCAATTCAATATGGATTCAAAATAAAGTGAACATCACCAAGATCCCTCGACGACTGCAAAAACCGGACCACCCTGTATAGCCCTAGACCGGGCCACCCTGTATAGGCTTCAGATGGGTCACCCTGTATAGCATCCACGTGATCCACCAGGTCGGACCTTCACATGGGACACCTTACGAAGAGTCCTGTTGGGCCACCCTGTATAGTCCTCACCGAATACTTGGGGTTGATAATTCTGGGGAAACCTTGGTCCCAAAGCCAAACCCGCAACTGAAACCCCTTAAAATCGGGGTTTCTTTCTATCAGGCACCAGAGTTTTTCCACGTTTTGCAATGTGACCAACCTAGCCTCTAGGCAGTGTACAATCTAGCTTCTAGAGTTCCAGGCAGTCCTATTTGACGGATGATCGGAAATATAGCCAGTCCCTAAGGCGCAGCAATCAGGACTTCTCCATCTCGGCGATCAATCCACTATGGCCAGTGAGGTTATGGAATGATGCGGCGACAATATGTATGTCCACGCCTGCACGAATTAATTTCAAAGTATCATCTGTATCGTCTCTATAGAACTTATGATGTACCCAGAAGCCAAAAAAAAGGAGCTGTACTGTTGGAAGCATTCCTGAATGCATAAAAGGAATGTAGATTAGTACAGCCTCGTTTGATAAATGCGACTGAATGACCCTAATAAATATTTCAATTACTGTCATGTAACGTGCCTTCAATTTGATGAACTTCTATCAATGGTGGGACTAGAAATAAAGAAATTATATATGACAACAAAACCCGTATACTGTTGGAAGCATTCCTGAATGCATAAAAGGAATGTAGATTAGTACAGCCTCGTTTGATAAATGCGACTGAATGACCCTAATAAATATTTCAATTACTGTCATGTAACGTGCCTTCAATTTGATGAACTTCTATCAATGGTGGGACTAGAAATAAAGAAATTATATATGACAACAAAACCCGTATCTCCAGTATATTTCGTCGCATGAGTATGAACGTCGAATTCTGTTGGGAATTTCATATTTTGCGATTCGCATGAATTTCGCGGAACCCGCACAAGCACGAACACACCTTAATCCGCGTCATTTCTGCGTCATACCGCACCTTACACTACCCCACAATTTCTACACTTCGTGCAAGAGAAACTGTTCCCTGACTGACAGTTAGCACGAGGGCGCGCGAGAACGCACGAGAAACGGTGATCACCTAAAGAAAGAACAGCTCTGAGTCCGCTTTCAGCTAACTTCGCTTAATATAACCTGGAAATTCCTAACAACATAAATAATAATACAGTCGCCAAGGCCCATCAATTCAAACAGTGCTGGACGTACCGATCGTTCATCAGATGTCCATCATAATAGGAGTCAGATGGACTAAAAGGTATGCTCAACATTGTCTCGTTGCTCCGAAGTCTCGCCAGTGAGCGGCTAATCTCTTTCGTTGATTACCGCGAACCCACATACAGGGCGTGCCTCTCACCCAGTTTCATGTATATGTGGAGCTCCCAGTGAATATTGAATCGGCCAACTGATTACGAAGTTGCTATGAAATCAAATGATGTCTCTTCACAGTTAATGACCAGATAGTTGATGGAGTTAGGTTATTTATCAAAGTGTTTAAATGAGTATAGATACCTAACGTAGAAAATGAACGTTACAAATACCAGAAAGCGACAGCAGTGTACCTACGTTATCATCAGCTCAAGATGTCCGATGCCGAAAGTGACGTCACAAGATGGCCACCACTGGAAGTGTAGTCACAAGATGGCCGCCGCCGAAAGTGACGTCGCATGATGGCCACCGCTGGAAGTGACAGATGACATGGAGCACGGAAAACAAGAATTGACATGTGACAGACAATTGATGGGGGCCTTCTAGGACATATCCATTCTTCTTCTTTTCGGAATGGTGGATGACGTCACAATCTCACGCCTAGTGACTTGTTTTTTCACCAGATTCAGATTGTTATTACTACAATTGGTAGCACTTTGTTTCAAGGTCACTCGATATGCACGTTACTGGACGATAAAAGTTGCGACGAGAACAATGCCTCCTTTGTTTGCAGGCGGCCAACGATGCCGTAATCTTCGTTTACCATATTTTATCCTTATCTGGACTTAGTAAAACAATGCCGCATTTGCTATCTCTATGCCACTCACAGCATTTCTCTGAATTTCGCCAAGTCAGCTTCTGGAAAATTTGCGACGCAATAAACGAGAACGATGTTTGCAGGTGGCCGATTACGTAACAATGTTTTCCGATTACATCATCCTTATCTGTGTGAGAACAATGGGTCCATTGTTCTGACACAGGTGACCGATGAGTTATGTATATAAAAATAACTACCCCTACTTCCTGTGTGGGAACAATACTTTCTTTGTTTGAAAGTGGCCGATTACGTAACACCGTCGTCCGATTACATCATCCTGCTCTGCCTGCTTTGTTCTCGCTGGTAGACTGAACATGTTCAAACTTGTTTGCAGCTGTATGACGTCACAATCTCAAACCCTATATTAGGCGGTCAGAACGTTCGTCGGCGTCATTCCATTCTGAACTCTGACTTTGGTCGGTCGATCTGTTTTTGTCTGTTCGGTTGTTCCTGTCTGTTCCATTATATTTTGTGTGTGTGTTGTGTCAGCTGATTATAAAAGGTACGCTTCTTATTTATTTCCATATGTTTCGAGGTCATGTGGGTCCACCACATTTGTGACTAGTATTCAATGATCATTTCACCTCATATTCAAATTGAGTATTTTAATTCCCATCAGATGGATGTTTCAGCTATCAATGCTCAAGTTGCTGCCTTCAACCCAACTGTCGCGCTAAGTATCTTAGCTATCGAACAGCTCGACCCATTTGAAAGGGTGGTTGGCTTCTTCAAGCCTCAGCTTTCATCCCAGGCAGCCCTCATGTCAATAGTATTGCTTCTACTAGTGATGATATGAGAAATTTAGAGGAGCGGAGGAAATTTTGAGAAAGAAGAAGAATATATCTGCAGACGAAAGATTATTATGGAATAGGGCAATCAGGTGGAATTCTATAGGGCAATCAGGTGGACCAATTCGACAGAGGGATTTTGAGAAAATAAGAAACTGATGTGGGGCATTTAAAACGTGTTCCAAGTATGATTGGGAAGAAGAATAATATTGGGGCGGGACTTGGGAATCGTGAAAATAGGGTAACATTGAGAGTTGTTCAATCTGTTTTTGCGAGTAGAGTTACTACAGGTGTCATAATTAACTCATGTCATAAGTAGTTGATGCAATTTTTGCTGGACGCATCGCTCATTTTCAAAATTCAAATTAGAAAAACTTTGAGGGAATTAACCATACTGAAAGTCAACATCATCTTCTGTGGAGAGTTTATTAAAAAAACCGGACCACGGGAAGGTTATTGAATTCAAATTTTTCAGTACAAAAAATGCTTCCATGGATGAGGGAACGGATTCAGGTTGTTGGTTCGCGGATAACGTGATTGAGACTGTATTGAATGAACTTTCGGAATTCCAGGAGAAAAGTAGTGGATGTGCCTTGTGAAAAAATATTTCTTCAGAGGTCAACATTAATAAATCAGAAATTGGCAATGGTTCATCATTCATTGCACTACCTGAACAAATTTCCAAATAGCGTGACTGCATCAATGTGAAAAACACTGATGAGACATGCTTTTTCTTGAGTCTCATGTGCGTTCTACATCCTGCTAACCATAATGAAGACAGGCCCAGCTCGTATCCTCATTACAGACAAGTTTTGAATACCGCAAGCTTGGATGTATCTGTCACTCAACAATATTCCTAAATTTTAAAAACTCAATGATATTTCGGTGAACGTTTACGCCCTGTAACTATTTCATGTGAAAAAGGCAGAGTATTTCGAAGTAGTACCCATAAAACTTACAAAAGCATAAGCAGCCCAACCAAGTGAATATTTCCCCAAGCCCAATGATCATGATACCTTGCCTGAAGATGATTACGACAATCTCCACAACTCAGTAAGAATGAATAAATAAATCATTTCTGTGATAGATATCTAAATTATTTTTCAAGCGAACCAAAATAGGCTGAGCACAGTGTTTTTATGTGAAAATGATCATGCAACATTCCTTTCCCCAAATACGATTCGGTAGTTTTCAAAAATTATATCTCAGTACGCACTGTTTTACCACTAACCAAACCGATTTTTCACGCCTCGACACATGATTCGCAAAATATGTTAGCGAGTGTAACGTGAAAATTTACCTTTTTCCTCTAATTTTCAGTTCCTAGGTGAAGTTCATTGTGTATCATGTTTTTTGATGATAGATTTCGGTGTTAACAACTAGAGAGACACTCACACTGTATATAATGTTTTTATTCATGTATAAAAGTACATGGCACTTAAGTATTTAAAATATTATTCCTCCAATGGTCCAGAGTGTGAAGTGGTCCTTCACCTGAAAATATCAAAACACTTAAGTATAGAATATTGATGAAGTTGAAGAATACTCACCAGATATAAGCTGCTTGATTCTTCATCAGTATAGTAGGCTTAGGTTGGAAAGATGTCCTGGTGTTGGCACTTCATGGTTTCACCTGGAAATGTCGCAACTCAGATGTTCGACCTCCTACGGATCGCAACTTGGCTACTCGCTTGGCTTAATGAGAGGATTTTGATCATTTCACCATCCAACCCCATTCACCCCCAAATAAAGAGACCGGACAGTTTTCATAGAAAAATAACATTTATTTACTGAATGAAAAGTTTTATGAATAGATGCTGCCACATGGCAGGTTAACAAAAGGAAAAAAAGATCAACGCAAAACAACATTGGAAAAAAACAGCACTTACATTATTACGTCTAGCAGGGGGTTGACCAGCAGGCTTGAAGTTGGGAGGACGGCGAACATTTTGATTTTCACTAGAATGACTTGTGTCAATAATGAATTATGAATAATGAATAATGAATGATTGCCTCATCGATTCGGGTACTATTTATATTCGGAATCGATGCCAGGTTCGCTATTTTCCACACGGGGAACGGTCGATAGCTTTTCGATACCGCTTACCTAGGTATTATCGCCGCGGTAAGCGATTTCTTTGCAAATTATAAAGGAAATGATGTCTATGAACTCCGCTGGCCTGGTCGAACTGCAATGTACTGAATGTTTCAATTTGGAAAAGTTAATTAATGATAGAAGATCTTGAAACGAACGAGAGTTTGAGTGGTGTTAATTCCTAGGCATTTATACTTCTTGACAATAAGTAGTTAGTGAATGTAAAACAGTTTCAGAGGGTAGATTATTCAGGTTTGAAGAATACCCTAACAATTGGCTGGAAATTTCGCTACGTACCTTGAATTATTATGGTCTGAGATGAGTTTTGAGATTATTGATTTCATATTGTTAATCAATAACAATGATTTGTTGATATTATGTAAGTGTATTTTTGACATTGACGTCTCAAAACAGTGACAGTGCTGTCATGTCATGTCACTTACCGTCATACGAGTAATACCTGGACAGTATCATTAAAAGTATGCTGGCTGCGAAATCAGCGGTGTAGGTAGTTCCATTGGTTCGGGCGGAGTAGGATGACGTTGGATCTTCGATCGGAATATGTTTCTATGTGCTCCGTGGTCATATGTTTGTTGTTTTATGGATTTTCATGCCTTGGATTAGACAGGATAGTCTCGTAAGTGTGTAAGTAGCTATGCCTGTGGAACTGACCAACCCCGGATGAGGATGCACATCACGTGATCAACGTTTCCTGCTGTCTTCAAAATTCAAGTTGCGCAGGAAATTTCAAAGTTTTTTCTGGGTAGAATTTCTAGATGTAAGATTCTAGAAGGCGCAGGAATTGCCCCTTCCTAGATTGGTGGCGTCGTTTCATCATTTCCTTCGGCCCCATCCTGGTATCATTCAAGATGCAGACCGATCACTATTTGGTGGTCTTTTCGTGTAGTGAGGCCTTTCCTGATCTCAGGGGTAAGTTTCAAACCTAATAGGGATAAAACCCTACTTTATAGTTTTATTCTGGTGGCTATAAATATTGGTGTATTGCCGCAGATTTGTGGGCCTCGACGGATACCCTGTTGGCTACTTTGGGCAACACCTCGTGGAGTCGTAGTCCATTTTCTGGTACCTCGTTTGGTTCAACGCCGGCTAGTCCGATTGAGACTTTTTCTGCTGGGACCCGGAATTTCGACCTCGTCGTCTGGCTGCTGCTGCCTGACTTTCTGTCAGTTCTTTCAAGCTGGACCTGCGAGTCTTCAAGGACATCTCCTGAGGAGTCCCGAATCCATCCTGGTTGCATGGCCCAGTCACCTGCTCCTGGCCTACATCAGCAGTCATCCATGCAGTCCTCGCTGCAGCACCAGGTGCATCATCAAGGTTGGCTGGTTGCAGAATTTCGTCCACGTGGCTGAGGTGCCACTTCCTGCTGTCTGTTCCTGCCCTGGCTCTGAGGACATGGTATTTTTGGGCATGGTTTGAGTAAGAGCTACTATTGAAGATTTCTTTCCTGTTTTTTATGAAGTTACCATTTATCAGCACCAGATGTGTCGCATAATTTTTACCAATTTTCTTACCAATTTCTGACCATTTTCTTACCAGTTTACATTTACTAGTTCATGAAATTTACCATGCATATGATTACACGAAATGTTCGCCCCAATATAGATCTATAAAAGGGAATTCACATAAAATTCATATATAGGTAATTGTGAATCTGATTTTGAATATTTTTTTTACTATTGGAAATACTGAGTGTCATTAATTCTCCATGTAAATGTTAACCTGGGTTTTACAAAATATCTCATTAAACCACCATCGAGTTCACACAGTGTTTGAATTATTTTCTCTTTCAGGAAAGTAGTTGAATTCAATATCAAATATCTTTTCTTGGTTTTTTATTCTGATACAAACTAAGTGGCGCCCCTCTGTTACCTCAACAAAGTCCGAATCTATGATCATCGCTCGCCAGACGAAAAGCTGCCTGTGCCTTGCTAATCTAACTTTTTGACATTCATATTTTTTGTACCATCTAAGAAAAATTGTCTAAAGTAGGTTACAAACTTCAGGATAAGATCAGAACTAAATGTGTTATCCTAGTGTGCTACTTATACCGGGTGTCCCAGTATACATGTTCCAATGGATTATCTCAGCGATTTTCAAATATTTAAAAAATTTTTGATCTCCAATTCGTTCATGGAACCTTCAACTGAGAAAAACAAAACTTTTACCGGAAGTGACTTCAACTCCTTTATTTCGAATAGCACCCTATATGATTTTTTTTAATTTTTGATTTCAACTCAAAATTGCCTTTTCTACACTTTTTATTTTACATTTGATTTGATGATGAACGACAATTGAAACTTCAAATTAAAATAACTGCAGTAGGGTACGATATTCTATCTTGGATAGTAAAAGAAACAAAAAATCACAAAGAAAGGGGACACAAGAATATAATAACTGAAGCATATGTTCGAAATGTTGACCAACTGCTTCTACACATCTTTCAGCTCTATGGAGTAGTTCACGCGAAGTAACACTTCTCAACACCTCAGCATTAAGGGCTCTACATTCATACACACGATCTTCCAAATACCCCCAAAGCAAGAAATCCAGCGGTGTTAAATCTGAAGATCTTGCAGGCCATCTTATCGGTCCGTGTGTGCCGATCCATCTATCTCCAATTGTTTCATTTAGATGATTCCTTACTTGTGGGGGAGGGGTGCAACATCCTGTTGAAATTGAAAGTTTCTACGCATAAGTATAGAAATATCATCAAGAGGAAGTTCATCTCGAAGAAATTCTAGGTACATTCGACCAGTAGAAGTACCATCGTGAAATGTTGTTCCTAAAATGAATCCATCAATCATGCCGCACCATACATTGACTCCCCAGATAACTTGAAAATTAGTTTGTCTTAGCCAGTGTGGATTACAATGTACAGTTGCATTATCATGAAAACGACTCTCATCTGACCACAATATCGAGTTGATGATACCATCTTCACGTGCCGTAGCTAAACAAGCAAGAAACGCAAGTCTCCTCTCGTATTCTGTGGGTGGTGATCCTTGATGCAGATGTATTTTGAATAGTTTGAATTTGGTAAATTCAAGAATGCGCTGAACTGATGAACGAGAAATACGGCTCTCCTTTTCTATGTTTCTAATAGAGATATGGGGATCAAAAACCACTCTTTCTAAAACTGCAACAGGATGCTTTTCGTCCGTAGCAGTTTAATGTTTAAAGACAGTACGCTTTCTATGAAATGATCCACTTGTTGCCAAATTCAAAGCCAAGCGTGTGAAATACATAGCGCTTGGCATTCGTCTATCAGGTATGTATGCACGTAGGGCATTCCGACGATAAGTTTCGCATTTTCCATAAATCTGTATCATATCCAATTGATTTAAGAATTATTAAGTATTCTTCCAGTTCTACTACAATTTTAATAATTTAAAATTCGACGTTCTCTTCATCGATGCAAAATTGCTAATGAATTATCAATTGTTATTGAAGCCATTCTTTCAATTTGAAATTTCAGCTGTCGTTTGTCGGTGAAACCGGAAGTGACTTTCAATTTTTGTTTTTCTCAGTTAAAGGTTCCTTGAACGAATTGGAGATCATGAAATTTTCGAATTTGTATATTATGAAACGGCTGAGATAATCCATTGGAAAATGTATACTGAGACACCCGGTATACTAGGTATATGTCCACCCAACCGTGAATAGACAATAACCGCCAAATTAATGTTATTCATGGTTTGAGCTTACATGTTATATTACTAAACTCATTGTCTGAGGAAGTATTCCCAACAACATATTATCTCCAGAAGTTCAAAAAAAAAAAACCAATACCTACCTCCTGTCCCTATCCTCCCTAGGAACGCACGATGTTCTTTGAACATTATAGGGATTTCCTTTCGTGCGCTCCAAGCGATAAAAAAAGAGGGATAAATGTGATAGGTCCATAATCCTTATTCATTGCTTTATTACTATTCTTAAATATCCCTAAGCTTCCATATGAATCTAATTTCCTAACATTATTAACTTGCCTAACTAATTTCAGGTTATTAATATGGTTTGGCCTATATGTGTTTTATCACAATATAAGCCGAACCAGGTGACCCATAAACATAAGGTTCGAAGAACACATTGTTCCTCTAACTCATTTTCCAAATAGGGTTGGGATAACACACTGTCATATCTGTGAAAAGCCGTTTGTGGGCACTGATGTCATTGTAAGAGACCACTATCATTTCACTGCTGCCTTCATGGGGTGGGCGCATCAATTTTGTAATTTGTGGTACGGCTATTCCTTCGTGGTGCTCATAGTGTTTCACAATTTTTCTGGATATGATTCTCATTTCTTTCTGAGAGATTTGCCAAACGTGAACAGGTAATCGAGCGTACTTGCAATGAATATGGGCAAATACATTTCTCTCATCCAACACAACACAGAGACCGGTATTAAATTCAGATTCATAGACTCTTTGAGATTTTTGGGGACCAGTTTGGGTGAGATGGCATCAAATTCAACGAAGGATAAGTTGTGAAATTTAGGAAAAGAATTCAATAATTATACGCTTCCAAATTCGATCTACTCACAAAGGAAGGTGTTTTATCATATGACCACATCGATAGTCCCAGCAAATTAGACGAAATTGAACTTCCACCTATTGAGAACTCTAATAATAAATTGAACGATGCAAATACTGATGATGTAAAGTACGCTCATGCTCAGATTGTGTGGACCAATTTGGATGTCCATATTTCGGTGAATATTCGAATTTATACATGAAAACAGATATTCTCCTTCTGGCAGATGTTTTCGAACAATTCAGAGAAGGTGCCTTGAAAACGTATACCTTAGATCCGGCTTAGTATCACACCCTTCCAGGTTATACGTGGAATTGAATGCTGAGGTTCACAAAATTGCTATCAAAAATTCTAAAACATGTTGACATGCTTATGTTAATCGAAAAGGCGATAAAATGCGGTATTCTGGTTTGTTGTAACAGCAACTCTGAACCCAACCATAAGTACAGTTCAACATATTGTAATGATATTTCCCTTGGAGGCGCTTTAGAAACATCAGCAGGAAGGCAGGAGTACAACGATCATCCTGTATCACGCATCCCAGATTGCTCTCCAACCTCTCAATGATTCCTACATACACCAACATATTTCCGAACACTCAATATATGCCGCAGTGACAAAGAACGTCACAGAAGATTCTGGAATGTTCTGGAAACAATCGATGGAACAATTAGAGAGAGAGGTTTGTTCTAAGAAGCTTCTAGAACAAAAAGAAGGAGACGGAAGATCATTTCCAGAAGGTTCTCGAACCAAAGCCCGCCTGTGTTCTCATATATAAAACGGCCGAACAACTGAGTCAGTCAGTCAAACAGCGAGTGTCAGAGAGACAGTTATATACCGCGTGTTATAAATCGTTTTACATAAATAGTAGTTATAAGTTCGATATAAATTAGTGTTTCTTTAGTTCAAATAAATCAGTTCGAAAATAAATAGTGTCGTGTTCGCTTCTGCACCCGAATAACGTAACAATTGGTGTCAGAAGTGTGGGATATTCCAGTGTGAAGTGAACAGACCGTTGTGATGAAGAAACTACACGAGTTGAGAGTGGTGGACTTGAAACGCGAGTTGGAGGGGAGAGATCTCGACACAACAGGAATCAAGGCTACACTTCAGCATCGTCTCATAGAGTATATGGTGAGCGTAGGTCAGGACCCAGAGACGTTCACCTTCGAGGAACCAGCTTCAGCGGAAACGATGTTGGTTGGGATCTCGGAACAGATAGTGGCTCAGCGACAGGACATTGCGGCCTAGATGGTGGCTCAGCAGGAGAAGATTACGGAACAGATCTTGGAACAGATAGCGGCTCAGCGACAGGACATTGCGACCCAGATGGTGGCTCGGCAGGAGAAGATTACGGGACAGATCACGGAACGGATTGCGGCTCAGCGACAGGACATTGCGGAGCAGATGGTAGCTCAGCAAGAGAAGATCGCGGATCAAATGCGTGCTCAGCAGGAGAAAATTTCAGCTCAGCAAGATCAGATAGCCTTCCAAATCTCAGCCCAACGAGACTAGGTATTAGCTCAGATGACCACTCAGCGAGAAGAGGTGCTGGCACGTATTTCTGCTCAGCAAGATCAGATCGCCTCCCAGATATCAGCCCAACGAGAAGAAGTATTGACTCAGATATCAACACATCGGGAAGGAGTTATGACTCAGATCGATCAGGTTTCAACCCAATTCACCACCCAGATAGAAGAAATGAAGAAGGAGCTGCAGCTCGAAAGAGAAAGAATAGCTGTGCTGGAGAAGTCTGGAAATGATCGAGGACTGATGATTGAAACCACAGTTGGGCCAGATGCAGTTACTACTACCAATCGAGTAAAACCACCTACATTCGATGGAAAAACATCGTGGCCGAACTATTTGAAGCAGTTCGAAGCAGCTTCCAAAGCCAATGGGTGGACATCCAAGGACAAGGTGGTAGCTCTACGGGGTGATGCACTGAACATCTTGCAAGCCATTCCGAAAGTAGAAGCCGATAGCTACGATCATCTCGTCAAACGCCTCGAAATGCGGTATGGTCATGAACATCTTCAGCAAGTATTTCAATCACAAATGAAGAGCCGTCGACAGAGAGTCAACGAGAGCCTGCAAGAATTCGAAGTGGACGTTGCACGATTGGTTCATTGTGCATATCCATCAGCTCCCGAATCTCTTATGGAATGCTTGGCTGTTCAAACGTTCGTAGATGGACTACGAGATATTGAAATGCAGAAAGCAGTTCGCCTCACTCGACCAAAAGACCTCACCAGTGCTCTGGCAGCTGCGCTTGAGATCGAGGCCGCAGCAGAAGCTTACCGTGGACCCGCGAAGGTACGAGCTATAAATGACAGCGAGAACATAGCCGAGAGCCACAGGCAAGATTCAAATGAAGCCTTGATCAACACCATCAAGGGCCTCTTGGATAAGAAGAGGAGACCAGTTCGCTGTTGGAATTGTGGGGAGTTGGGCCATCTCCAGAGAGCTTGTAAACGTGCGAAACAGGCTGCTGAAGGATCATCTTCCACGCAGCCGCAGGAAAACTAGAGCGGGTCGACTTCGAGGGGGCAGCTTCGACCCGTAATTCTCAAGACCCTCTCATCTTTGTGGCATCCCTACGGCGTGATAACAGCAGCATTTACGTAGATAGACTGATCGACGGAAAGAAATGCGCATTGTTGGTGGATACTGGTGCATCGAAGACAATTGCGACGTGGACTTCTGACGTCTTCAAGAAAGCAACTTCTGAACTCAAGATGGCGTCTGAGAACTGCTACGGGTGAAGCTGCCACCGTTTATGGGGAAATCGATGTGGATATATCGATCGGGACCGTCAAATTTCCACATCGAGCTATCATGGCAGATATTGAAGAAGATGTTATTCTGGGAATGGACATCATGGGTGCGCAAGGAATTCAACTGGATTTTAGGAGCCGAACACTCAAGGTGGGTGCCGAAGAGATCTTCTTACATCCACGGGTGGAGGTAGCTGCAGGGGTAACGTTAGAAGAGGACGTCCTGTTACCGAAACGGAGCGAGACCATTGTAGCAGCGCGGATTGAGGGTAAATTGGAGCAAGGCAGTCCCATCATCATGGAACCCAGGAACGATGACGAGGAAGTTGGACGTGGAATTTTAGTCGGCAAGGCTTTACTGTCAGCAGACGACCATGTACCTGTTCGATTCATCAACATAAATAATTACCCTGTGACGATTGGCAAAGGAACGAAGATTGGAACCTGTTTCCCGGCAGCCTCCATAATCCACCAGGTGACAGCAACCACTGATGGGGCCGGCAAGTATGAAGAACTCGTATCTGCTGCAAGCGACTCACTCAACAACCGACAGAAGAAGAACTTAGCCGAGTTACTGCAGAGGTATAGATCCATTTTCATACCTGCCAATGGAAAAACAGGTAGAACCAACATCGTCAGTCACAAAATCGATACGGGAGATACCAGACCGATTCGTCAACCAGCCCGAAGATTACCACAGGCCAAGAGAGAAATTGCAGAAGAGATCATGCAGGATATGGAACGAGACGGAGTAATCGAGCCATCCAATAGTCCTTGGGCTTCACCAGTGGTACTAGTGAAGAAAAAAGATGGAAACACTCGTTTCTGCGTGGACTATCGCCGATTGAACAACGTGACGATGAAGGACAGTTATCCTTTGCCTCGAATTGACGACACAATCGACACGTTGGCGGAATCGAATCTTTTCTCCACTCTGGACCTGAAAAGTGGATATTGGCAGGTGGAAATGGATCCGGCAGATAAGGAGAAGACAGCTCTCACCATCGGCACTGGATTATGGCAATTCAAGGTAATGCCTTTCGGACTCTGCAATGCTCCGGCCACCTTCGAACGAATCATGGAGAATGTGTTGAGGGGACTCTCCTGGAAGACATGCCTGGTTTATCTGGATGACATCATCGTGATCGGTAAAACTTTTGAAGAACATATGGCTAACCTAGAGGAAGTTTTCAAAAGACTTCAGGCAACAAACCTCACACTCAATCTGAAGAAATGCCATCTGCTGCAGAAACGGGTTAACTACTTGGGACACGTCGTAGGAAGGCAGGGTGTGGAAGTCGACTCTGAGAAGGTACGAGCAGTGAAGCAATGGCCAGTACCAAGAGATAAGCATCAACTCAGGAGCTTTCTTGGGCTCTGCACTTATTATCGACGTTACGTTCGAATGTTTTCGGATATCGCAAAGCCCCTGACTCGTCTCACCGAGGAAGCACGTCCCTTCCACTGGGATCCAGAATGCCAGACCGCCTTTGATGCTCTGAAGGAACGCTTGACCACGACACCGATTCTTGGGTATCCACTTCCACAAGGACAATTCATTCTTGACACAGATGCCAGTAATATCGGCATTGGTGGAGTCCTTTCGCAGTATCAAGATGGGCAAGAGCGAGTCATCAGTTACTTCAGCAAGGTGCTATCGAAGGCAGAACGAAACTACTGCGTTACCAGGAGGGAACTATTAGCCATGGTAAAATCGGTGGAGCACTTCTATAAGTACCTCTATGGGCGAAAATTCCTACTCAGGACGGACCACGCTGCATTGAAGTGGCTCCTGAATTTCAAGAACCCCGAAGGCCAAGTAGCTCGTTGGATCGAGAGGCTCCAAGAATATGACTTCGAGATAGCACACCGAGTGGGGACGAGCCATAAGAATGCAGATGCATTGTCCAGAAGGCCATGTCCACCTGAGTTTCCACATTGTAGTCGTTTGGAGTATAAGGAAGCAGCCCTCTATAGAACCACCGTTGTCAATGAAGATTGGTTACCTGCAGCAGTCAAGCAAGAGCAAGAAAAGGACCCAGAACTTCGGAAGCTTCGAGAATGGAAGAAAGCGAATCGCCGTCCTTCTTGGCAAGAAGTAGCACCATCTTCACAGACTTTGAAGGCGTACTGGAGTCAGTGGGACTCCTTGGTATTAGAAGATGACCTGCTCAAGAGGAATCTCGAGAGCGATGATGGGTCGGATAATCGGATGCAGTTGGTCATTCCTAGGAGCCGAGTGTCGGAAGTACTTGGATATGTACATGATGGAACTTCAGGGGGACATCTAGGAGTGAGGAAGACACTGCAGCGGGTACGGAAGCGGTTCTACTGGGTGAACTGCAGTGACGACGTCAGGGAGTGGTGCCGTAAATGCACTGTGTGCTTTGCCAGCAATGGGCCTCATCGTAAACCAAGGGCACCCATGAGACAGTACAATGTTGGAAGTCCTTTCGAGAGGATTGCTATGGATATTGCGGGGCCGTTTCCAGTGACTGATAATGGAAATAAATACATCCTTGTCTGCATGGACTACTTCACCAAGTGGGTGGAAGCGTATGCGATCCCTAACCAGGAAGCCGTAACTGTCGCCGATGTCCTGATGAATCAACTCATCAGTCGTTTTGGGGTGCCATTGGAACTTCACTCTGATCAGGGCCGGATCTTCGAGAGTGAAGTGTTTAAGAAGATGACCGAGAAGTTAGGAATCAAGAAAACAAGAACAACTCCATTACATCCACAGTCAGATGGCATGGTGGAGCGAATGAACCGAAAGTAGTAAAGATTGGCCGGTTCTGGCTCTCCGCCCTAGGTCACCGTCCTCCGACCTTGGGCGGGAGTGACCTTGGGCGGGAGTGACCTTGAACGGGTCTGACCTTGGGCGGGAGTAACCTCGTATAGTGAAGTGTCGACAGCGCGCCCTTGAACGCGGAGGTGACCTTGAGGGCGAGACAAAGTGACCTTGAAGGAAGGTTGTACGAGTAACCTTCGCATATGTAACCTTGGGAACGAGTGACCTTGAGTTGTAGAGAGAGAGAGAGAGAGAGAGAGAGACCTCGACCTTGGAGAGGGAGGTGAAAGCGTGTGCGACCTTGAAAATGGGAGTAGGCTGGTCGAGGTCGTTTTGGTAGAAGTGGGGTGCTGTGTTACGTCATGACTCCCTCCTATATAAACCCAATAGTTGTGTCCATGAGAGCACAGTTCTCTCTCAATACTTTCATCAAACATCAAGTTGAATAGTTCTTCGTGAGCGATAAATCATCTAAACAAAATGTTAGTTTGCAGTGTGTGCGCTAAACCTTTCACACGTAGTGACAATCTACGACGTCATCAAAGGGTTGCATGTGTGGGAAATTTCAACCCATCTATTGCAAAGAAGCCTCGACTGGAAGATGGCACTCAACAAGCAGCAACTTCTGCAAATGTGCAGACATGTACTGTTTGCAATAAAACCATTCCAACCGATAAAATGGGTGCGCATGAAAGGACATTGGAGCATCGGACAAACGCTTGCGTCAATTATAGGGACGGAGTATATGTGATTGAAAATGCGTTCAAATGCCGCATTGTGAGCTATCGATTGGAATGCAGAACTGATGTATTGGATTACAATACGTTTTTTAATGAAAATAAGGCAACCATTATATCTTTATTGGATAATATAATCTCGATTCACCACTCCATCAAGGTGAATATGGAAGTGTTTGGAAGATACATTTTACAATCCCAAGATCTTCATGACATCAAATCCTTCATGACGCCAAATCACATCATGGATTCATCGCTGGATTTGGAGGCCGTGGTTGACACATTCAAGGACATCTTATTGAATCAAACGACCGAATTCGAGGAGCGTGATTCTGGTGAGTTGGTATGATTTTTGAAATATTTCTGATTATTAACAGATGTTACTATTGTTATAGGTTGGGCTTTAGAAAAAATCATGTTCCTGGAAATCAATATCAACAAGTACAGCCCTCTGCGTGGTTGCTCTTACATGAAGCTACCTAGCTTCATAGAGAATAAAAAGGCCGTTGTAAACATAGTGAATCAGGACGAGTGCTGTTTCGCTTGGGCTGTGACGTCTGCACTGTATCCAGCAAGAGCTAATGTTTGCGAAACCTCTTCATATCCGCACTATTCTACAGTTCTGAATTTGGTGTGTATAGAGTTCCCTGTTAAAGTGAGTAGCATTCCAAAATTCGAAATTCTCAATGATTGTTCCATCAACGTTTACGGGTTAGAGAGTGTATTTGAAGATCATCAAGTGAAATATCATGTAGTCGGCCCACTGTATTACTCCAAGAAAAGAATGAGTAAACATGTGAATTTACTTTTGACCACAGATGATGAAACTGGAAATAGCCACTATTGCTGGATAAAGAATTTATCAAGGCTGGTATCTAGCCAGATATCTGCCAAAGCGCATAAGAAATTTTTTTGCGACGGTTGTTTGATATATTTCTCAGATGAAACAAAGTTGTTACGCCATCAGCTGAATGATTGTAATCATACATATACTACAACTCCGTCCACAGAGATCAAAGTCGATAAATTTGGAAATTCAGTACCTGAAAACATTTTGAAATTCGAGAAATTTGAGAAACAGATGAAAGTACCATTCGTTATTTATGCAGATTTCGAATCAGTTCTAAAACCGATACATACTAGTCAGCCAGATCCGAATAAACCCTTTACTAATAGAACATTCGCACATGAACCTTATTCATTTGCATACCTTATCAAATGCTCTTTCGATAATTCTATCACGAAATATGTTACATTCCGTGGAAAAGATGCTGCGAAAAAATTCGTATCCAATTTAGTCAATGACTGCAAAATAATATACAACTTGTTTCTAAAACGTGTAGTTCCTATGGATAAATTGACTCCGGCAGAAGAAGTTGAATTCGCTAATGCCACGGAGTGCGGTATTTGCGATAAAGCTTTTATATATGGCGACGTCAAAGTGAGATACCACTGCCATCTAACGGGAAAAAAAAGATTCGGTGCCGCACATTCAATATGTAATTTGAACTTTAAGATTCCAAATTTCATCCCCATATTTTTTCATAATATGAGTGGCTACGATAGCCACCTTTTCATCAAGCAATTATTCGATAGAGAAGAGAGAGTTGATTGTATCGCGCAAACTAAGGAAAAATATATTTCATTTACCAAACATATTTTAGTAGACGAATATTTGGGAAAAAACGGTGTGAATCAGAATGTCTTCTTGAAACTGCGATTCTTGGATAGCTACAAATTCCTTGCCCAACCCCTGCAATCCTTGGCCGAAAATTTGAATGAATCTCAATTTGTTGAAACTGCTAGATATTTTCGCGACCCTGAAGAATTCAAATACATGACGCAGAAGGGAGTTTTTCCATATAGTTTCATAACGTCTATGGATAAATTGGATAATGAAGATCTGCCATCAAAAAGTGATTTTTTCGATAATTTATCTAATACACATATTTCTGACGAGGATTATCGAAGAGCTGAGCATGTTTGGAATTTATTCCAATGTAAATCACTCGGTGATTACTCCGACCTTTATTTAAAATCAGATGTTTTATTATTATGTGATGTTTTCGAGAACTTCCGGAATGTTTGTTTGAAAACGTACAAGTTAGATCCGTGCCAATACTTCACTGCACCCGGTTTATCGTGGGATGCTATGTTGAGGTACACAAAAATCGAATTGGAATTGTTAACCGACATCGATATGATTCATTTTTTCAAAAAAGGTATAAGAGGCGGGATTAGTCAATGTAGTCTGAGGAGTCATGTTGCGAATAATAAGTTCATCCCAAACTTCAATCCAAATGAACCATCAACATTTATCATGTATTTAGATGCAACTAACTTGTACGGTCATAGTATGTCACAGCCGCTACCAACATCCGATTTTAGGTGGTTGACCAACCAAGAAATTTTAGAGTTAGATGTCATGAGCGTTGAAAACGATAGCCCGTATGGGTATGTCCTTGAAGTTGATGTGTACTATCCTGAAGAATTACATGATGCACACTCAGATCTACCCTTCCTCGTGGAATCCATTGCTCCACCCGGATCGAAATCTAAGCTGAAAAAACTGATTCCTAATTTGTCGAATAAAATTAAATATATTGTTCATTACAGAAATCTCAAACAGGCTATGGAAAACGGTTTGACCTTGATAAAAACCCATAGAGTTCTCAAATTTAAGCAATCCCCGTGGTTAAAAAAGTATGTTGACCTCAATACAGAAATGCGTAATAAGAGTACAAATAAAGCTGATAAAAGTTTATACAAGAATATGGTCAACTCAGTTTATGGCAAAACCATGGAGAATGTTGATAAAAGAAGCGATATCAAACTTGTGACTCATTGGGAAAGTATCACAAAGAGGAAGGGTGCTAATGCATTGATAGCACTCCCCAATTATAAAACCTGTAAAGTATTCCATGAAAATTTCGTAGCAATCCATATGGGAAAAGTTAAAGTGCATTATGATAAACCGCTGTATTTAGGTTTCAGCATATTAGATGTGTCAAAAGTCGTTATATATAACTTCCTGTATGAATGCATTAAGAAACATTTCTCTGGTAAATCGTGGCTATTGTATACTGATACGGATTCTTTGATATTGAAAATAGAAACAGAAAACTTTTATAATTTCATGAAGGAGAATATAAGGTATTTCGACACATCTAATTACCCCGTAGATAACAAATTCAATATTCCAATAACGAAATCAGTAGTGGGAAATATGAAGGACGAATTTCCAAATGATCCTATTGTGAGCTTCTATGGGACGGGTGCCAAAGCGTATTACGTTCAATCTTCGAATTCCGAATTGAAAAAAGCGAAGGGTGTTTCAAGGCCAGTTGTTAGAAGTGAATTATCGATGGATGATTATAAGAAAATCGTAGAAAATGGTGGCTTGATATTCAGAAAAATGAATACTTTTCGTAGCGATCGGCACGATATTTATACTGAAATGAAAAACAAAGTCGCCCTTTCATACCATGACGATAAACGGTTCATCATACCTAATACTGTTAAAACTTTACCTTGGGGGCACAATGATATCGAATTTTATCAAACGAGTCCTGAACGTAATATGCTTTGGGTACAACAAGCAATATCTGCTACAATGCAAACAGCTGAGAAATCAAATTCTAGCGATAATTCAGATGACCTGATAAAAATGTTGATGGAACACTCAGAGCCTCGATAATAATGATAATAATAATAATAATAATGCGAACTCTGTACCCAACCTCATACGCTTATATTCATATTTAGTTTTTAATCTAGTCTCCATATAATGTGATACAAGTTCTGTACACTCTTCATCTAGTCTACATATTATATTATTTATATGTATATATACACGTATTTTTGAATAAATTATTCCTTAGATTATTTGAGATGTGTTTTATTCATATTATAACATATATCAGCCAGCTGATGCCGCACCACAATAATATTGAATGAAATTTTGGTTCGCATTGAATAATGCAGCCTTGGGTGGAGGTCGACCTTGAGCTACACACACATTTTCGATAAGGTTCGTTTTGGTGAAAAGAGACTAGGTGGGGGAGGAAGGGGGAGATGTAGGCGGATATTAGCGGTGGAAGGAGAATAGGTGGAGCTTAGCAGATAAAACTCATTGAATACACGGAGACTCCTCATTCTGTTAGCAGATATCATCCACTAGCTCCACTACCAGAGTACTCTCGATATACCATTTTTTTGTGCCAATCCAACTACATCGTCGATTAACCAATTGTAAGTACAAGTTTTGTTGCCATATGGATCATTGCTAGTGAATTGTATTTCGATTCACAGTTTTTCATCAAATAGTCTACGATGATCTGAAATGATTTTTTTTCTTCAGATGCCTAGCACCGATTTAACCACAGCTTTCGCAGCAGAAGAAGAAGACATTGGATCTCTCCCTAATCTGAGTGAGTTTTCTCGATAACTTGACGGTAGCTCATTTTATACATTTCATAATTTGTATTTCAGGCATTGATGGGTCTATCAGCAATTTGAATGTGGATCAAGAAGACCTGGATATCAGCTTCAATAGTGAATTGCTGGCAACCGATGAGGCTTGGGCAGGCGTGTCAGCAACATTATTAGATATGCCCCTACTTGAAGGATCACCATCCGGCCCTACCCCATCTACAAGTGCTGGTCCCGCAACTGGGGTATTCAAAAGGCCTTCGAAATGCCTCAAGATGAGCCGAAACCAATTTGAGGCATCATCACGGTTGGAGGTTGGCGTCAAGGTCCGAGATCCAAATGATGGCGACGTCGAAAATGGTGGTGTCTTGATGCGGAAAGGAAAGAAACTCTTTTTCGGCAAGAAGACTCCTTCACCTTCGTCTTCACCATCACTGACGCCGTCATCGTTGGATAAGCCTGAAATCGATTGCCGGAAACCTTCGCCTAAGAAAAAGAATTTGGGGATGAGAGGTAGGAGCCCATCAATTCTTCGAAAGTTTCTGGGAAATCGAGGCAAATCTAACCCCTACCGAAGTGGCAAGGCTGGCATGTGGTATAATGCCGGCAGAGATCATGCTGTATCAACCACATCGAAACAGCAGGAACAGGAACAGGAGAAGGATAAGGAGAAGGAGAAGGAGCAGGAGCAGGAGCAGGAGCAGGAGCAGAAGCAAGCGCAGGAGCAGGGGCAGGAGCAGGAGCAGGAGCAGCCAGAGCGGGTCAGAATTATAAGTGTGGATATTATACGTCCGGCTGTCCAACTGCCGAATCTTCAAGAGGCGTTCAACGGGCTTGCTGCTGCTGCTGCTGGCAATAATGGTACCGATTGTAATGCTCCCATTCACGGGCGCATTCCATTGCCTCCAATAGCACCTATCGAAGCCATAAGGCAATATGATGGTGAATTGAAGCGATGGTATGCGAACGTGAATGCACTGATCACAGATAGTGAAAGCAAAACT
Source organism: Phaedon cochleariae (assembly GCA_918026855.4). Lineage (NCBI taxonomy): Eukaryota > Metazoa > Arthropoda > Insecta > Coleoptera > Chrysomelidae > Phaedon > Phaedon cochleariae. The sequence goes on along the minus strand of OU896712.1, from coordinate 34,551,486 downwards.
ACTCGTTTATCATCAGAAAGAGATGAATTGCTTTCACGACTGGCTGAGATAGGTCGACAATTGACGACAGAAGAACAATTTATTATAGTGTTGGTGTATAAATTGTATATATGTGTAGAATTAGTAATGGACAATGATGTATTTATTGATTTGGATAATATATGAATAAATTCAATTGACGATTGATTTCTTACTACCTATCGCTACCCTAATTCCCTCTCTACTCTCCCCCCTACTACTTTAACCATCTCCACTCATTGATTCCCCAGCGACTACGATCTCCTACTTTTTCTTCCCTACTCTTTCCCCTACTACTTCTATTACCCCCTCCTCCAACCGCTGCATATAAATACTTGCTTCCTCCTCGAGATAGTCAGTTCGAAATCAACTCTCGAAGATGGACAGCAACTACCAGCCCGACACCACCACCAACCACAACGGAGCCAGCTATCGACTTGCGGTTGGAAACTGGCGAGGAGAAGAAGAAGATGATGGACCCTGCGATTCGTCCTCGGATGCTGTCCATCAACCATGGGAAGCACCTGCAGCTGATGGACCATGCGATTCCTCTGGCGATGCTGCATTCCCATTCCCCTGGGTATTGGATGTCATCTTCGGAGACGAAGACAGCGACAGCGATGGGGCTTCTGACAGAAGCAGTAGCAGTATGGACCTCATGGGGAATGGAGATGACTCCGATTCCGATGCTACCCTCATCTTAGGAGACATCGGAAGAGCGGAGAGCGACGTCGAGGAAGAAGAGAATGACCGTCCAGTAGCAAGGGGTGCTTACCTGGATCCATTCATCATGGAGGACATGGAGATGGACGCGTTCGACGAGCTCGAGATGGTGCAGATTCTCGAGGATGCCATCATCTTCGACTGATTTTTGTTTTTGTTTGTACATAGTCATTAGTCATATAGTTTTTTGTATAGTAGTAGTCATGTAGTTTCATCAATAAATGTATTAAAAAATATCAGGTTCTTAATTTCTTGATACATTCCTTCAATTCCACTTATATATGTACATGTTGGATGAGAAAAGTAATCAGTATATGAACGGGGTTCAAAGTGGTCACAACTACTTGAAGATGAAAGTATGGAAATAAGTCCAATCAAAAGACAAATTGTTGAAGAATTGCACAAGCCTGCAAGGCGCAATTTCAAAAGAAGAAGAACCATAATAAAAGGTTTTGCAGACTTGTGGCAGATAGATTTAGCCGAAATGCAGACGTATGCAAAACGAAATAAAGGATACCGATATATATTATTCGTTATTGACTGCTATTCCAAATATCTATGGACAAAACCTATCAGAAGTAAAACCGGTCAAGAAGTGACACAAGCTATGAAACATATATTGAGAGTGGCCGAGTATTCGCCGAAAAACATGCAAAGCGATCTTGGAAAAGAATTCTATAATTCTCATTTCAGTAATCTGATGAAGGAATATAAAATAAACCATTATTCAACATATAGTACTATGAAGGCGGCGATTGTGGAACGAGTAATCAGAACAGTGAAAAATTGGATTTACCGAGAATTTTCTGCCAGAGGGGAATATAAGTGGTACGATATCTTACCGCACTTAACCAACTCGTACAATGATAAAAAACATAGGACAATTGGTATGAAGCCCTCTGAAGTAACTCCCACTACAATACTGAAAGCTTATAGTCACCCAAAAATAGCGCCGAAACCAAAATATAAAGTTGGTGATGTTGTAAGAATAAGCAAGTTCAAAGGTGTGTTCGAAAAAGGTTATTCAGCAAATTTCTCCACGGAATTATTCACGATAACCAAAGTGAATATTACTAATCCGACAACTTACAATCTGGACGATATTGAAGGCAATCCAATCAAGGGTTGTTTCTATGAGATGGAATTGTTGAAAACTAAGAATCCAAAAGTGTACTTGGTGGAGAAAGTCTTGAAGAAAGACAAAAGTGGAAAGAACGTATATGTCAAATGGCTTGGATATCCTAAGGAGCACAATTCTTGGATTAAGAAATCTGCTATTACTTGAAGTGTATGTGTGTGTGTTTATTTTTTTTTTCAATAATAAATAATTCGAACATATTCGGTAATATCTATTCTTTTTTTTCTACCCTTCCACCAAACCCATGAAGAATGAAATCGAGAAATGTTTTCAAGTTAAAATATATATATTTGCTAGGTTGAAGAATATTCACATAATAAATGTACAAAAAAATAATAAAGTATAAAAAACAAAATCACTCGTCTTCATCGGAGCTACCATGCTCACGCACGAAATATGGCTCCACCGGCGGCATATTAAGACTTCTGCGGAACACCCGACGCTCATAAGGAAGGCACCAGCAAGCCTTGAAATGTTTGTTGGAATTTTCAAACATGTGGCCGAGTATTTCGCAAAAATATGCCCCATTCGAACAACCGTGGCAAACACCATTCCAACAATCATTTCGGTATTGGCTACAACTGATACATCGCTGGTACCGTAGTCGCCGCTCCATGCTACACTCCCTGCACACATTCCTACAAATCCCCATATTGGTGTTCCGCAACAGCTTGGTACATTTTATGCATTTTGCTCCGACAACGTTGGCCGCCGTAGAGGTCGATCGTGATGGTGGTTCCGGTGACGCCTGGCGATTGGCATTGATGCAGCGCTGACACACTCCAGTGCACGGGTTAATCTCGTTTGCAGCCCACGTAATGTCACAATTGTGACAGATTGTCAATCCGTCCACAACAGTAGGGTAAGCGACTGCCAGAGGTTTCGAATCCCACGATTTCGGGTACGTCATGATATTGGCGGAGGCGATATTGTTTGGAAATTCACTGCTGCTTCTACTTCTTCTCCTGTTTCTTCTTCGACTTACTCGTTGGTAGTTTGTGAAACACTGAAGTGATAACGCTCGCATCCTCCTCTTTTCAATAGTCGGATTTTCACCCTCCTCCATTCGATAATCAAGTCTCACCCCACTCCCATTCGCAAAACGCATACGCACCACTAAAGCTAAGGGTTGGTGGGGGTAGCGCCACCCACTCCCTACCTCTCTCCCAGTATGGTGGTGAGAAATCTACGATTTTTAACACCGCCCACTCCCTCACCTCGTTTCAATGACATAAAAGATGTGGAAATCCTATCAGAGCATCATTCGAAACAGTTTCTACAGTTCTGAACATTGTATCGATCGTATTAGTCACAGAAACGATGGCACTTGAATTCAGCGTAATCTGCAAGAAGCTCCGAGAACTATCCCTCATTGACGAGAACGTTCTGGAAGCGGTGGTAAGTACATAACCCATACACTCATGTAGCGGCAATACATTATTCACCTTCTATCGCACCATTTACTAATTCGTGTCTTTTTTTTGGTTTCAGAATCACGATGGTGTGGACGATGGTGTGAATGGAGGCGACGTCGAGCAGGTAGACCTCGTCACCGATGAAGGGTTTGACGACGTGTGCGATGAGGGGGACCAGCAGATTAGGTTCCAATCTAAGTGGATAGATGTGTCAGTTGCCAGGGCCCGCCATGAGCAGATGTTGTTCTGCACAACGATATCAATGGTCACAATCATGACGACGACGCAGGGGATGACAAATCTATGCTATAGATGCTTCTCCATATATCTAAGGCAGCCTAATACTGTTGGAGCATATCAGCACACCTCATCGCATTCTACAACGAGGTTCGATGAGGCACCTAGGTCGTTCTCCTGTGCCGTATGTTCAGCCGATCTACACCAGATCCGCATGTCGGATGTGTGCCCTACATGCTGTAGCGTGAAAATCAAAACTTATCGTTTCTAGTTATTAGTTTAGCATAGTAAGTTCTTATTCATAAGTATTTAAGTGTATAAATAAAAATATTAATGATATAATTGATTGATGTTTAACTAATTGATGAGTATATGAATCATGTGAATTGAAGAAAAAAAAAAAATACCTACAAAATAAAATTAAATGAAAATAAATCCTTGAAACAGGGTTATGGGGAGTAGGTAGTTGAAAAAAAAAAAAAAAAAAATTCAAAAAAAAAAGGACTTAGCAAATTTCCCCCCCCCCTCCCGGGGGGGACGATAAAGTATGTGCATAAGGTGTGATGTCATTGGTTGTACCCTCAGTTTCCACATCGTTTGCAGCATATTGATATTTTTTATGATCTTTCTCTCATATTCGTATTTGGTTTGGTTTTACTGGGTAAAGACTTTCCCCTTCCCGAATGCTACTTCTACTTCCAATTTCAATAATCTTTCGGCAAAACCCTGGATTTTGTTGTTGTATTCCGACATTATTTCGTCGATTTCTTTTGACATGGTGCCCATCTTCTCGATTGCTTCTTTGACCTTAGGTGCCATCATGAGAACCTTCTGGGTAATCTGAGGATAATCTTTGATGCGTATCTTCATATTATTCAGAGATTCCCTCATCTCAGACAAATGTTGGTTGAAGAACTCCAGTGATACACTATCTCCACCACTCGACGGATTACCGATATTTGTTAATCGTTTACCCTGCACATCATAATCTCCATTGCTATCAAGCTTGAATCCGATACCAGGCCGCCCTTGTATAAAACTCATGGATTTGCTCCTTTTACGACCAAATTTATCGATAGTTTCATAAGACATCTTCTACCTGCGGCGGCTATATTGGTACTGGCTAGACCATCGACAAGTAACGGACTTTATCAATCCTTAATATATTATGATGTTATATATATATATATATATACATTAATAACATTAATAAACGATGCCTTCTTCGCGCAACTCCTCTATTATTGACATTATCTCATTATCGTGTCCAGTGTGGCCAGCCATTTTAGAACCCCACAGTAGTCGGAGGCGGTCAACCAGCTCTTTTGCTTCATTCCAATAAGCATACTCTTTGTGTTGTTTACTCACGACTTTTCTGTATGGTAATGATTTGCTCATTCCTCTACCACCTTTAACTTCATTTAACAGGAGTTGACTCCTCATTTTATGCGGTGTGCCGATTAATGGCTTTATGACTAGCTGATATTTCTTCCTCGCACTATTATTCAAACCTTCTCTGATGTCATAATTCTTATATAGCGCTGGTGTAGTCTCCAACAAAGTGGTGTATATTCTTTTATCTTGATCATCGATAGTTCTTGGCACATGTTTCATAAAGATCAAATCGTATAATCCAGTTGTTGCTGGAAACGCTACGCTTCTCTTATTACCGCGCCATAATTCGATTTGATCTGCAGGAAATCGGATTTCCATATTACCCATTTTCAATTCCCCTGTTTTGGAATCGATGTGAACGCCATATGTTGTATCATAATTCGAGTTATTTTCTTTCAAATTCCTCAAATGCTCCATTATTTTGCCCTGTAAGTCGCTCGCGGATGTTCCATCTACAGAAGGATACACTGTGATATCACTGCTTGAAATTTGAGACGAAGATGTTGGTGGTGTTTCCAATAGAGTTGTATACTCAGGTCCTCCGTTATGAGGCGATGATGGTAGCGGTTGAAAGCTATTGCTGAAATTCCCAGACTCCCCATGTTTCTTGAACGGCTTCGTCGCTACAGCATTCGCCTCATTTCTTGATATTGGTGTGGAATAATATGTCGGGTGTGCTATTGTCGACGTTGAAGGTTTGCTATAACTCTTCGGAGTAGCTGCTGGCATTAGATTTTGCTTGGCTACTGCCGCCGTTGCTGCTGCGGTGATAACCTTCAATGGTTTTGTCAGCGGCTCATAAGCTTTTTCTAACATCATTTGGTTACTGGTGAGTTCGCTCTTGAGACTTTTAAATTTATTCCTTACCGCATCGGTTGCTTCAACAAGTTGGCGTTTGAGGTGTATTTCTGAAGCGATTTCACTACTAGGTGTGCTCATTGTGCTATCCAAAGGTTGAATGAAGTCCATGCAGTTGCTGTTTCAGGGGTATATGAAGCAGTCGAACCCTTTCCTATAACGGCCCTCATGAATTTCACTATCCTTATCTATAACGAGAAACCCGTATCTATCTGTCCAACTTTGTGCACACATTTATTGAAATTGTTTAAATGTTACATCTGGAGATACATGATCGGAATAAATGTGGTGTAGATTCATATCATCTTGCCTAAACATGATTATAAAGTTGGAATTATCGCGAATCAGCTGTTTCGGCACTCTCGAATACGTTTGTGCTAGATAAAAGCAATCCACATTTTTATGACGCCCCATTGAGAAATATGATCTGATTACATCTTGTTTTTCACATATCACATCGTCGAATATGAAAATACTGTGTGGCTTCGCATCTTCCGGTTCAACAATGTCCACATTATTACTATATGTATAAAACCCCAGTCCCTTTATCGGTTCCAATACTTTCCGTAAGTACTCATACTTGGGTTGATACAACGATTTTGAATAGAGATAAACATTGGCGAATCGTAAACCATTATCGTTGGTGAGGAGGAATATCATAACATTCGTTTTGCCGCAATTTGATGGGCCGATAATGAGACTGCGTATAGTATTAGGTAGTAGGAATCCATGCCGACGTTGTGTAATTATACCATTTCCTAACCCTACTTTTTCATCGAAGTTGTCAACTCGCAATGTTTCTTGCTGCTGAACAATCTGCATTGTATGATGGTCAAATGCTATATAATTATTTATATTATGAAGCTGAAGCGATACACATCGGCAAGCGATAACGGTGAAAAAAGTTTTCGAGGAAAGAGGACTGGCAGAGGATTTGTTAATACTTCAATTAATAAATTACCGGTCGAATTACATATTCCCGGCGGCTATCAGTATTGTGGTCCTGGAACAAAGTTACAGAAACGATTATCTCTAGGTGATCCAGGCATTAACCAATTAGATAGAGCGTGCAAGGAACACGATATCGCATATTTCAAGCATCCGAACGATTTATCTGCAAGGCATTTTGCCGATAAGGAATTGGAAGAATCCGCGTGGAAACGTGTTAAATCAAAGGACGCATCTGCAGGAGAGAGGGCCGCATCTTGGCTTGTTACCAATATAATGAAGGGAAAGAGGCGTTTTGGTATGGGATGCAGCAGCGGAGTGAAGAAACGTCGAGTGTCGAGGAAGAAGAAGAATACTACCAAGAGTGGGAGAAAAATTGCTTTTGGGTCCGGCATAGTGCACAAAGTTCGCAATGTGTTGCGACAAGTGGGAAAGAAGGGGGCACTCGCCAAAAACTTGGCCAAGACTTCTCTTATGGCGATTGGAGCTGCTAGAAAATTCGTCAAGATGGCTGGTGGAAAGAATAATATCCGAACACCTCGCATTATACCAATTCCTAAAGTTGGAGGAATTCTTCCACTCATACCCATTTTTGCGGGATTATCGGCATTGGGGAGTTTGGCTGCAGGTAGTGCTGGTATAGCTCGAGCTATTAATTCAGCTAAAGAGGGTAGGGAGCAACTCTCTGAAGCGAATCGTCATAATAGACATTTGGAGGCGATCGCTCTAGGAAAGATTGGTAAAGGAGTATATTTGAAGCCGTACCGAAAAGGACTGGGCATTTACTTGAAGCCGCAAAGTTCAAAAAACTAGCAGGGTTACCTCGAAGGGCGTTGACGGACATCGATTTATCACAATACATAGAGAAAATGGGTGTTCCAAACTTTCGAGGTATATTTATGAGAGATAATCTACCAAATTCTCCACCGCGCCACATAGAATCAGCCATTCTGAATCTCGATGGTATTCGAGGTAAAGGGACACATTGGGTTGCTTATAAAAAACGTGGTAGTCGAATATTATGATAGTTATGGCGATTTGCCGCCGAAGTTGGTGAAATATTTAAGGAGGGGATCAAAAGCTATCAAAATCGTATATAACTATGACCGTCAACAGGATTACAACACAGTCTGGTGTGGTCATTTGTGCTTGAAATTTCTCTCGTCGAAGAGTGGAAACTACGTATTATAATATGGATAGAAAAAGCATCAAACAAATGGGGCACGCATTATTGGCTTACTCGAGATTACGATCTTTGCTGAAGATGAGTGAGAAACAGCTCGCTGATATGCCGAAAGAGGTTTTAATCGGATGCGCTTCACATGAGATAGCTCTAGTGTGGGATAAATTACCTGAACAATTACGCATAGATCAAGATGTATCAAAATATCGATTTTGTGAGGAGCACCACGAACACCGTCGCCAAGAGGATAGTGACCATTCCAGCGCAGATGACAATGATGGGCAGATACCAAGAAAAATATTATGCTGCTTTTGTCAAATAGAAGATGTAAATGTGGCAACTAACAATAAATTCGATATTAATGCTTCGCCGAACGAAAACAAGAACATTCTTCATTGTTGCAGGCAGCAATAAGGTTGATACTTCTTACTACTGCTGCTGTATACACTGAAGCTTGTTGTTTGGTTTTTGCTGTGTTTGCTTTTCCAATTGTAAAAAGTTATGTCGCAAACATTCACCATTTCTGGAGATCGCAGTATCTTGAGTGCAGATTTTTTTCCACCAATCGAACTCGATGTAAGGAATACTTACGGCTTGGGGTTACACGGTTTCTATTCATACAACTCTATACTCAATATAGATGAGACAAATAACAAATTAGGTATTTGGTTCGAAGAGGGAAGCGTTGTTCTTCAGATACCACCAGGCGCCTATGAGATAGATGAAATCAATAGAGCAATACAAAAGGCTATAGAGAGTTGGACTCCGCTGAATGGGCGAAATATTGATGATGTATTCTCCCTTCGAGCTAACAATAATACGCTCAAATGTGAACTCAAGTCCGAAATTATGTTAATTTTGAGTATTAACGATTCTATAGCCAAAGTCTTGGGCTTTGAACCGAAATATTACAAGCCCAATGTTTTGCATGAATCCACTTTACCTGTGAACATCATAAAGGTACGATTGATACGGGTTGATTGTAATATCACTACTGGAGCGTACCTCAATGGTGAGGAGGTTCACACGCTTTACGAGTTCGATGTCGATGTGGAGCCTGGATACAAACTCTCAAAGGAGCCGAAAAATATTATATATCTACCAATCAGTCCGACAGGGCGTCAGTCTATCGACAACATCACACTGAGAATTTTGGATGATAATGACCGATTAGTTGACTTTCGCGGAGAGAAGATTATAGTAAAATTGGAATTGAAACAGCTCGATTAATTATTACAACGGTTTGGAAAAATGGGTTTCTGCTTCGGAAACCAATCAAAACGTGTATCTCTCACTGCAAACCCCACTATTCTACACACTACCGTTAAGAAGAAGTGTAAACGGGGTAGAGGATTCATTCAAAGACAGCTCACCGGTCAGGTAGGACGTCATAGATTATCTGCGAGCGATATAAATTTTTTGGAATCTATTGGTCTGACAGTACGACAAAGACGACGACGAACGAGTAGAAATTAGTGAACAATGGTTGTCACAAGTTCTACTAGCTTACAATTGGAGGTGTTTGATGAACCAATTTTCGATCATTCACTAATTAGCCTACATGAGCATATATACAAACCATATGGTTCACCATCATTCAAGAATTCTGATGAAATCAGGATAGCTGTCAACTTTCAAGATTTGATACTCGATATTTCTGATAGCTACATATATATTGAGGGGAAATTCACACCAGATGATGCAACGAAATCCTGCTATCTATCTAACAATACCTTAGCCTTCCTCTTCGATGAAATTCGTTATAAAATGGGTGGCGAACAAGTATGTATGATTCGAAAACCAGGCATTACTACCACAATGAAGAGCACGATCTCTTATGGAGATTCTAACGCTAAATTTCTTGAAACAGTCGGACAAATCTAGTCACATATTCAGTGGAAAACTACCGCTAAAATATTTAATGGGGTTCGCTGAGGATTATAATAAAGGTATATTGAATGTGAAACAGGAGCTGATACTCATCATAGCTCGATCATTCAAAAACTGCTATATAGGAGAAGTTGATGCCAGTGTGGAGATTAACAAAATCGAATGGAAGATAGGACATATTATGCCATCGGATAAGCAGAGGTTGAAATTACTGAACCGTCTCAATAAAAGTTCTACAGCAAAAGTGAAAATTGCATACAGGATGTGGGATCTGTATGAATTACCGTCAATTCGTGAAACATCTTCAGACATTTGGGCTGTTAAAACCACCAATAGTCTCGAGCGACCAAGGTACATTATCATAGGCTTCCAAAATTCTGGTAACACAGATAATAGATCCAAGGATACCACCCAATTCATTCATGCGGGAGTCAACAATATTCGACTGTATTTGAATTCGGAAGTTTACCCTTATGAACGGTGGAATTTGGATTTTGGAAAGAAGTTAGATGCTGTAGCCTATTATGCATACGATAATTTCCAACGAAGCTATTATGGTAAAGACATGAGCGAACCAATGATGAGTATTGAGGAGTTCAGAAAAAATCCGTTATTCATCATAGACTGCAGCCATCAACCGGACACATTGAAATCTTCAACTGTCGATATCAAGTTGGAGTTTGAGACACGCCAATCGAAATTTCCATCTAATACCAAGGTATATGCGCTCATTCTTCACGATGCATTCTTGACATATAGCGCACTAGATGGTTCCATACAGTTAGGTGCTCCTTGAATACACTCTACAGATCTGGAGCAAATTCTAGCCTCCGTCCACCTCCACCACCACCGTCACAGCCGACCATGAGCATTCGAAGCCTATAATTGTATTAGATCAGTTTTTTCATTATTATTATTATGTTCATTATTATTAATTATCATCATGATTATTTTTATTATTATTATCGACACATGTATCTGCACTAAATTGAATTAAAGTAAACAAATGTTTTACAAATCATCGTTTTTATTTCTTGATTGATAGACAATGAAAAATGCGAGCTCATCATCATCATTCCATAATTTATATATATACATGCAAATGATAATAGTATGATTGAAGCATCTCTTAGCAATATCATCATTTCGATTCTTCTTCTTCTTCCTCCTCGTTGTCGGATGATTCTGGAATTACCCCCAAGTTGTACTTCCGTATCAGGCTGTTTGGTAGGAAATCAAAAATTTCATACAGAAATTGGTCCAAGTCCTCTCCCACCATTGCTTCAAGAAATTCCTCCAAAGTGAAGCTACCATATTCGAACCGGGCGCATAACATATAACCCTTTCTATATTGTTCGGCTTGTTTACAGAGTCGTTCAACTTGTTCTCGATCGAAGCATATGCTCAAATCATAATTTGTCGCATGCATTGCATCACGTGACAAATCAGAGAACTGACATTTCAACCTGCTCACTGCTGATTTGATGTCTTCCGCTGCCGGCCAGAATTGACTAGAATAATACATCCACATGTTGGGGAACAGGAGTCTGTAAATGATAAAAAAAAAGTTTGGTAATAATGAGATTATTTGGGAGATTTGTCTTTCATTGAATTCTTTTTGGAACCTAATTTATTACTTACCGCAAACGGTACGATCTGCGTTAGTGGCTTGTGTTAATGTAATAATAATTATCATATAATTTTTAAACCCTTTTCACTAAACTATACTTAAAAAACCTATCAGAAATAATTAAGTAGAATAATTCCGAATTAATTTTGCTTGAAGTCAAACTTGATGAGAGCCCTCGTTTTTGCACCTACATATAATGGCTCACTCTGGCCCAAATATGCTAGAGTATAAAGACCATTTGAAGAATTCATCTCATCAATGTCGCTGTCACTCAGCAACTCTACAACTCTTTTGGGCAACCAACATTTCAGACTAGCCTCAGTTTCTTCATCGTACAATATTACAAAACCGCTCCTACCAAACCTGGTTCCACATAGTGATATTTTCTTGACGACATAGCTTTTATTCAAGAGTAGTGATGAGATAACAGTTTGCTTGATGATATCATTGTCTTCGTTAATTCGATTATTTATCGCCAACAAATCAATTTTAGGAGCTGCCATTATAAATTCTTCTTTGTTGAGTGAAAAGAGGTGTAAAAAGTATATAAATAATTTTTACTTACATATAACAGTTCACGTACACTTTTATTGCATACACTTCATATTCCCAATCTATTTGAGCAGGTATATTTTTTATGTGCGAGTTGGTGGTGCGTATCTTCCGTATTATTAGGAGAACTATGCTCTCGCAGACGATACAATGATGTATTTATAGGAACTGGGATATGTGACGTAACACAGCACCCCACTTCTACCAAAACGACCTCGACCAGCCTACTCCCATTTTCAAGGTCGCACACGCTTTCACCTCCCTCTCCAAGGTCGAGGTCTCTCTCTCTCTCTCTCTCTCTCTCTCTACAACTCAAGGTCACTCGTTCCCAAGGTTACATATGCGAAGGTTACTCGTACAACCTTCCTTCAAGGTCACTTTGTCTCGCCCTCAAGGTCACCTCCGCGTTCAAGGGCGCGCTGTCGACACTTCACTATACGAGGTTACTCCCGCCCAAGGTCAGACCCGTTCAAGGTCACTCCCGCCCAAGGTCACTCCCGCCCAAGGTCACTCCGCCCAAGGTCGGAGGACGGTGACCTAGGGCGGAGAGCCAGAACCGGCCAATCTTTACTACTACCGAACCATAGGGAGGTATCTCTGCAAAGTCGTTGATCAACACCAACAAGACTGGGATCAACATCTTCCTTTCTTCTTGATGGCCTACAGATCTGCGGTACAGGAATCTACAGGACAGACTCCGGCGAAGGTTCTATTTGGACGAGAGATGAGGCTTCCATGTGACTTGGTCTTCGGATGTAGACCTGGTGAGGACATAGTGGGGGAAGATTACGTCACGAATCTGATGAAAAAGATTAACGATATTCACGAATTGGTTCGTTCTAATCTGAAAATCGCCAGCGATCGCATGAAAGACCGGTACGACATCAGAGCTGGGGGTGCAGGATACGCAGAAGGAGACCTGGTGTGGTTGTACAATCCACAAAGGAAACGAGGTATTTGTCCAAAACTACAGAGATCTTGGGAAGGACCTTATACCGTCAAGAAGAAGATCAACGATGTCATGTACCGCATCAATAAAGAACCCAGTGGCAAACCAAGAGTCGTTCATTTCAACAGACTAGCACCATTCGAGGGAACACAAGATCAACAAGTTCAACAAATTTGTCCGGAAGGAAAGGAGCTTACATTCGACGAATTCATTGGGACATACAGTGGTTCATCAAAAGCAAGGTTTGGCGTCACCAAGGAAGAGCACCGCGACCTTTTTGCCATTCCTGTAGAATACGCACTAGCTCACTGCGTCGCCGAGGATCTTCAGATATCTCAAGGAATAGCGAACAAGTTCATGAGGAAGTTTGGGAAGTTAGATGAGCTTCATCAACAAGGTCCCTCCGTCGGTCGAGCACTAGAAATAGGAGATATCAGCGCTGAAGGGAAAAGTTCTCTGTTTTATCTTATAACGAAAGGAAGATCTTCTGAGAAACCCACTCACAAGGACCTCTGGGAGACGCTAGTCGACTTGCGAAGCACCATACTCGAGAAGGACATACAGAAGGTTGCTGTTCCAAAGCTGTGGTGTGGACTGGATGGCTTGAATTGGAGAATTGTAAGGAACATGCTAGAGGTTTTATTTAGATTCACCGGAGTTGAAATTCTGGTATGCTGCTGGAACTCCAAAGGAACTCCTAGAGAGAAGACAGTGCCATGCTATTTCTACCATACTGCACGTTGTAAAAATGAAACCAGTTGTCCCTATCTTCATAACGATCAGAGTGCATTCCAGGAGGAATGCGTTTTAAAGAGGGGGCAGTGTAATGATATTTCCCTTGGAGGCGCTTCAGAAACATCAGCAGGAAGGCAGGAGTACAACGATCATCCTGTATCACGCATCCCAGATTGCTCTCCAACCTCTCAATGATTCCTATATACACCAACATATTTCCGAACACTCAATATATGCCGCAGTGACAAAGAACGTCACAGAAGATTCTGGAATGTTCTGGAAACAATCGATGGAACAATTAGAGAGAGAGGTTTGTTCTAAGAAGCTTCTAGAACAAAAAGAAGCAGACGGAAGATCATTTCGAGAAGTTGCTCGAACCAAAGCCTGCCTGTGTTCTCATATACAGTGTGTCCACCTTAAGAACTTACCACCCCTGTAAAATCGTTATTATCCGACCAATTTCAAAAAACCTTTTCTTGTTGGATAGGTATTTGAAATGCCCATCCAACGAGAGAGTGATCTAATTCTTGGACTGTTATCGTGGCCAACTGCGACAAATTTCAATGACCCATATTCCAGAAAGTACTATTAGGGGTTTTTTTTCACGAAATTTGATGATGGATTCTGAATCAGTACCACTTGAAATACACCTGTACCCATTTTCATCATCATAAAACACAGGGTGTCCGAAAAAACGAATCATCATTTTCTTCAAATCAGTGATCAGCAAATGTAGTTCTGTGGTTTTCTAGAAAGAAATAATCACAAATTATCATTGAGGATTATTTCAAATATACCAATTTTCGTCATTTGAATATACAATGTGTCTGAGAAAAAAATTAAAAAGGATAGGTAAGCAATATTTTTCATCCTGATAATTCTTCACTCAAAGAAAAAAGATGAATCAGGATCACTTGGAACATACCTTTACCGATTTCCATCATCATTAAACACAGGGTGTTCGAAAAATCAAATAAATATTTTTTTTGAGTTGATGAAAAAATATTGCCTACTTTTTCTTTTTAATTGTTTTCTCATACACATCGTATTTTTGAATGATGAAAATCGATACAGATATGTTCAAAGTGATACTCAATAATAATGTGTCATCAATTCTCCTCAAAAATACCACAAAACTACATTTTCTGATCACCTATTAAAAAAAAACATATTTCGTGTTTTCGGAGACCCTGTGTTTTATGATGATAAAAATCAGTAAAGGTGGTTTTCAAGTGATCGTGATTCAGAATCCATCATTGTTTTTTTGTGAGAAAAAGTCCCTAATAGTACTTCCTCAAATATGAGTCAATAAAGATGGTCGCAGTTGGCCACGATTACAGTTCATGAGTTAAATCACTCTCTTGTTGGATGGATATTTCAAATACCTATCCAACAAAAAAAGTTTTTTGAAATCGGTCAGACAATAACAATTTTACAGGGGTGGTAAGTCCTTACGGTGGACACACTGTATAAAACGGCCGAACAACTGAGTCAGTCAGTCAAACAGCGAGTGTCAGAGAGACAGTTATATACCGCGTGTTATAAATCGTTTTACATAAATAGTAGTTATAAGTTCGATATAAATTAGTGTTTCTTTAGTTCAAATAAATCAGTTCGAAAATAAATAGTGTCGTGTTCGCTTCTGCACCCGAATAACGTAACAATATGATCCTACTAAAGCATCAAAACATCTTCTTTATTTGGAAGTTAACAATCACTATGGACGGGCAATGTCAAAGCCCCTTCCTTATGGAGGCTTTGAATGGACAGATGCCAACATTGACGTCACATTGATTCCTGACGATGCGCCAAAAGGATATATTTTGCAAGTAGATTTGGAATATCCGGAAAACTTGCATGATCTACATAAAGACTCCGTTCTGTTCCAAACACCGCAAGCCATCTGGTTCCAAGTTGGTATGATTGATGACCACGTGGCACCATTAAAATGAATACATCATCCAATATGTTAACTTGGAAAAAGCTTGGAATAATGGCTTGAAGCTCACAAAAATTCACAGAGTTTCTCTGCCTGTTCATTTCATTCAACGCATCATTGTTGCAAGGTCGTTTGCTGGTTAATTTCGAACATTCCAGCTCTTCAATAAAGAGACCTTTCGATGATTTTACCCTACTTAAAGCCACGTATACTTGACCAGCAGCAAAGAGCTTAGGGCCTAAGTAAATTACGGCGTAGTCCACGTAGTTTGTGTACTGTACAAGCCCAACATAATACAATTGGCAGCATTCTCCGTTCCGCGGTTCCGTGACGATATTTTGCTGAAAATTGCACAGACTTAGTGTGTCATATTGGATTTAGAGTGATGTCACATTATTTCTAATTATTCTCGGCAAGCCCTCTCATCTGATAATCATATTGCAGAAGTACATGGATAAAAACTATTCTGCCATCTTGGTAGTTCCTCTATATTGGATAAAGAATAAGGTTCATTATTTTCCGAGTTACTCTCAACGAGCCCTTTCACTTGATACCTCGCTTGATACCCATATTATAAGAGTGAATTAAAAATAACTATTCCGCCATCTTGGTTAGTCCGCCATATTGGATTTAAAATATTTTTCGAGTCACTCTCAACAAGCCCTTTCATTTGATATCCATATTGTAGAAGTGCACTGAAAATAATTATTGAGTCATCTTGGATGGTTCGCCATATTGGATTTGAAATGACGTCACATTATTTTAATAATAATAATAATAATAAATATACTTTATTGTCATGAAAGAATTTCTTCTTGTCGACAAAGCATGAAGTCAGTAAAGAGTATATATAAAATAAATATAAAACAAATATAACATTAAAATCACAATACTAAAACATCAAACAAAACATTGACTAAATATTTTTTTGTCGAAATATGAAAATACTAACATACATAGGTATAAAAACAATCACAATCATGAAGTAGTAGTGAATGAAGTAATCACAAGAATTCTAATCAGCATACCCATATATTAGATATCAGATCGTGTCATCGTAGAATTCTTTAAGGCTGTAATATGGTCTGAGCTTCAGCAGTTCTTTGACAGTTTTCCTGAATATTTCAATATCTATTAATGCACCCCTAACATGGTTTGGCAAGTGGTTATACATTTTAACACCATTATAATACAAGGAATCTCTCACTAAAGACGTGCTGGGTATCGGCAATTTCAAACTATTAATGCTGTGGCGTGTGGAATAATTGGACTGAGCTCTGTCAAATTTGGTGAAGTGTTTCCTCACCAAGCATACGGTCTCTAATATAAACAAAGATATCACTGTCAAAATTTTATTTTCTTTGAACAATGGCCTACATGAGTCGCGAGGTTTGGCTTTGTAAATATATCGAATTGCTCTTTTTTGAAGCACCTGCACAGTTTCAAGTAGGTCTAGGTTACACACTCCCCAGAAAGGTATCCCATACCTTAAATATGACTCAATTAAGGCATAATATGCTGTTTTAGCAGTCTGGGATCCAAGCTTTTTTGAAATTACCCTCACTGCGTAGCATCCAGAGGATATTTTACTTTTGAGCTGCTCGACATGCCTATCAAATTTTAATTTTTTGTCTATGACGACTCCCAAGAATTTCGTACAGTCTGTATTTTCAATGATTCCGTTCCAAGGGTAAAATTATCGAGTGAGCATCTGTCCTTTCATGTCTTATATTTATTTTATTTGATTTATTTATTGACGTATGTGTAAACACTATTGTGTAGTAACATGAATAAATCTATCAATCAATCTATCTATCTATCTATCTATCTATCTATCTATCTATCTATCTATCTATCTATCTATCTATCTATCTATCTATCTATCTATCTATCTATCTATCTATCTATCTATCTATCTATCTATCTATCTATCTATCTATCTATCTATCTATCTATCTATCTATCTATCTTTTTTTTTTTTTTTTAGCGTGGAGGAGGGGAAATCTTGCATAAGACCCCGGTTTCAAAGTCGGGAGTGTCGGATTCTTACCGACTAAAACCCCTCCTCTCTTCTGGCTCGCTATATTGGTATCCGCTTTCGCATTTCTTCAATATAGTGAGCGGTCTTCATTTATCTCTGTTCTCTTTCTTTAGTTTCAATGATGTGTCGAATGACTTCATACGTTCGAGTCCATTCTCTCTCAGAGGTCACCAGGCTGTTCATCATATTATGTGGGTTGAATATGTTTCCTGTTTCTTCCATGTACTTCCGTCTGCTGTCCTGCCATCTAGTACATACATAGAGTGTATGCTCCACGTCATCTATTTCTTCACAGTAAGTGCATTTGTTGGATTCTGCTCGTCTTCTATCGTAGAGGTACTTCCGAAAACAACCATGTCCAGAGAGCGCTTGGGTTAAGTGATAATCAACTTCCCCGTATGGTCTGTTCATCCATGTTTCGATGTCAGGTATCAGTCGCCAAGTCCATCTTCCATATTTTCCAGTTCTCCATTTGTCTTGCCATCCAGCCATGAGCGCAGCTCTGGCTGCTGTTTTCGTTTCCCCATCGTAGGTTTTTTTCCTTTCTTCAACCAAGAGTTCGATTGGAGGTATACCTGCTATGACTCCCACTCCTTCCGCTGATATTGTTCTGTAGGCGCTGCATACCCTAATGCACATAAGCCGCTGTATTCTCGACAGTTTGTTGACTAGTTTCTTGTTTCTGGTAACCGAATGCCACACTGGAGCTGCGTAGAGTATTTGTGAATGGATCACGCTCGAGAGGGTTCTCCTTTTAGATGCTCTGGGTCCCCCAACATTTGGCATCAGATTTGATAGTGCTACAACAGTTTTCTCTGCTTTTTCTACGGATCTATTCACGTGTTCAGAAAAAGTGAGTTTAGTATCTAGCCATACTCCTAGATACTTGATTGCCCTACTAATCCCAATTGTGGTGCCTTGAACAACGAACTCTATGGGGTTGATTTTCCTTTTCGTGGTGAGGAGGACTGCCTCCGTTTTTTCAGGTGCTAGTTGAAGTCTTCTGTGTTCCATCCAGCTGGTGACTCGCATAAGTGCAGTATTCGCTGTATTCATCAAGGTCTCTTCATCTTTTGCAACAACTATCATAGCAATGTCATCCGCAAAGCCAATCAGTGTGGTACCGTCAGGTAATTCTAGCTCCAGTAGGTCGTCATAAAGAATATTCCAAAGCGTAGGGCCGAGTACCGATCCCTGTGGAACACCGCTGCTTATATTTATGATTTTAGTGGACTCATCTGCTTCAAGTATCACATGCCTTTCTGACAAGTATGATGATAAGATGCTTATCAAGCTTTCGTCAATATCCCTTCTTCTCAATTCATTTAAAATTATCTGCCATGAAGCGCTATTGAATGCGTTCTTCACATCCAAGGTTATCATCACACAAAGTCTTCGGTGACAGTGCGAGTATGCTGCTGCATTGGCAGCGATTTCTGTCACTCGATTTATGGCATCAACTGTCTGACGGCCTTCCCGAAAACCATATTGATTATCAGACAGGCCCCCCGTTTTTAGCAGTTCTCTCTTGAGCCTTGCTAATAATAGGTGTTCATAGAGCTTACCTTCTACATCTAATAGACATATCGGTCTATACGATGCAGGGTTATCAATCGGCTTGTCTCCCTTTCTGATGAGTACCAGTTTTGCTCTCTTCCATTCGGCTGGGAAGTTCGCTTCACTCGCAAGGTCATTATATACTTTCAGTACATACTCTGGTCTTTCTACTACTACTTGTTTGATTATCTCCGGTGGAATGTTTTCAGGGCCCGGCGCCTTATTATTCTTTATTTTAGCGCATGCAGTTTTCAATTCTTCAAGAGTAAAATTTAAAAATCTAGTATTATTATCACAGGCAAATATCACAGGCAGGTGGACAGGAAAAAGGTGATTTGTTACTTCCTCCATCTTTGGCATAGTCAGTTTATGTCGAGGCGGATACCCGATCATTCCCTTCATAACTATCTTATATCCGTCTCCATAGATGTCTTCATCAATGCTTTCACATAGTGTTTTCCAGCTGGCTCTCTTAGCTTTTTTAATTACATTTCTCAGTGTTTTCTTACTCTCCTTGTAGTCCTCCCAATATTGGTGATTTTCTGGAGGCTGGTTTCTTCTAGCATTTCTAGTGTACACTCTCCTTTTACGTAAGCATTCCTTACGTAGTTCTGCAATTTCTTCATTCCACCAGTATACTGGTTTTCCCCTCCCAACGTGCTTTCTTTTTGGCATTGATTTATCACAGATTTTGACTAGCTTGTTCGTAAAGGTTTTGGCAGATTCAATGTCATCCTCCTCCCTCATTTCTTGTAACGCGCGTTGCAATTTTTCCTTATCAAGCTTCCTTGTTTGCCAACCTTTGGCTTTCTCTCTACCTTCATGTACTTTTTTTGCCTCGGATATATCGAAGAGTATGTAGTTATGGTCACTCAATGATTCCATATCGCTCACATGCCATCGAGAAATGTTTGTCTTGATGTTGTTTGTCGCTATCGTTAAGTCAAGTATTGACGAGTAGTTTTGCCTCTCGAAAGTTGGTTTATTCCCTTGATTTATTATGGAATAATCATTTGCAGCAATCCATTCGGTTACAATCTGACCCCTTCTATCTGCGACGTTCATGCCCCATTGTGGTGATTTCGCATTGAAATCACCCGCGATGATGGCTTTTTCACCGT